>JASSUY010028888.1:24086-62654 GCA_032466535.1 Forpus xanthops
GGTGTCCCTGCCCACAGCAGGGGGGTTGGAACTAGATGATCTTAAGGTCCTTTCCAACCCTAACTATTCTATGATTTATTTGCATTCCCAATTATTTTATTCAGACACATTTAGTTACTGCTAAGTTGTTGGTGACTGTAACTGAACACAAGGTAGTTGAAATCGAGGCACAACAATCTTACCTTTTGTCTTTGACTGGAGATTTTCATTGATTAATTGGCTAAAGATGGCTTCAGAAGCCAACATGCCGCTCTTCATTGCAGTATGTGTCCCTTTGATCTTAGGAACATTCATGAGTCCAGGACTGCAACCAATTAATACTCCACCTGGGAAGGTGAGTTTGGGTATTGACTGAAGAAGAAGCAGAAAAAAAGTGTTTCCTTTGTTTGTTCTTGGCTTTTACAGTGAAAATAACCTTCTGGAAATGAAACTGGCATGAGGCTTGAGTGTTGTTCACATTTTAAAGTTGCATGTGTGCTTTCTAAAAATACACCAGTTACTTCACTTACTGAGAAATTTTGGCAGAGTAAGCAAATAGGAACACAGACATTGCACTGGGGCTGAGTATAAAAAAATGACAAGACAACATTTTCTTCATATCTTCCCTCTAGTTGCTTTATCTGCAACAAGACTGTGGTAATGTCACCCACTGATACCATTTTCCTCCTTCAAGTTTAAGTAAGTTCTTTCCTAAAGAGATAACTGCATTCCCATGTCCAACAGAGAAAGTTGCATGCCTCTCGTCTCTCAGCTTACCACGCAGTCCTTTTTACTGCACATCTTTCCTATGTAACTGCAGAGTGCCCTTCTTGTTGTTTCCCTCCTCCCCACTTATTTTAGAAGTCGCTCATAAGCCAACAAATAGGTATTTAGTGCAAAAATCACTGCCTTACCCCCCATTCTGTAAGAAACAATGTCATTGACTACAGTCAACTCATAAATCTAAGACAGATGACTTGCAAACATCAGGTCTATAGTATTAATATACTATGTTATATGCCTATATTAGCCAAAAAATACCTCAGCTATCAAGAGAGTTATCATCACCCTCATCCAAACAGATTAAAATTTTAGACAGGAAACAGCCTCAAAACACAGACTGACTGCAGAACTTAAGAGCAAAAAGCTGTGATCATATCCTAGGTCTCAAACTGCTGAAGGTAAGTTGTAAACATGGCCTTCCTCTGAAAGTCTTCAACACTCAACATCACTTGTGAATCTAGCATCCTGCTTTTATTAAATCTTTTGAAATAACTCATTTTTAATAGCCTAAATAGTTTGACCCGAAACAAGTAGATTAAATCAATGAAAAATGTCCAAATAATAAAGTATCCCTTGGAATTCAAGATAATCTGAAACAAGCATTTTGTTTCCTCTGTTTGTTCAATTGTCATCTGTTTACTATTCACCCAGGGCTGGTTACTTCCAAATATTCATATAGTAGTCACTAAATAAAGTTGTACTACACAGCATTTCCTATGCATTTTGGGCAATTTATTTAATCAGAGACTTAGTGGTTTGGTTTGTGGCAAAGGTAATTTAGGCTGAAAACTTAATCCTTTCAACCATGAGAACTCACCATCCTCTCGGCAGCAAAGAGATAAAACAATGCTGGTTTGGAGAACAGAGGAAGGGAAGATTCCTGTTCCGTGCAGCATCCTCACTGCCAGTGGATCAGGAACACCCTGTTTTACTCCCTTCAGCTCAGCTAATGGTTGAAAATCTTTTAAGTGAGTCTAATGTTTGACACTTGCATAGGTCACCAATATGACGTTTTTTTTTCCTCTGATAATACACATCGCTCAACAACAGCAACACCTACAGAATTATAGAATAGTTAGGGTTGGAAAGGACCTCAAGATCACCAAGTTCCAACCCCACTGCCATGGGCAGGGAGACCTCCCACTAAAACATGTCACCTAAGGCTATGTCCAACCCAGCCTTGAACACCGCCAGCGATGGAGCATTCACAACTTCCCTGGGGAACCCATTCCAGTGTCTCACCATCCTTACAGTAAAGAACTTCTTCCTCAGATCCAATCTAAACTTTCCCTGTTTAAGTTTGAACCCATTACCCCTTGTCCTCTCACTACAGTCCCTCATGAAGAGTCCCTCCCCAGCATCCCTACAGGCCCCCTTCAGATATTGGAAGGCTGCTATGAGGTCTCCACGCAGCCTTCTCTTCTCCAAGGCTGAACAGACCCAACTCTGTCATCCTATCTTCATAGGGGAGGTGCTCCAGTCCCCTGATCATCCCCTTGGCCCTCCTCTGGACTTCTACAGAACTCTGAAATCTTTTCAAAGTTTTTTGATAAAATGGAGACAAAACAGAGGTTGCATAGGAATTTCTTAAATGTTTGATTTTGCCATTCTAATAAACAGAAGAAATAAAAGCTATGTAGACGAAGCTCTTAAATCCTGTTCCTCCTTCCACATATCCCAAAAAAATCAACTACAAAATCAGCTAACTATCCAAGAGCTTGCACTCTCCCTCTCTCACACCAACTTAGCTTCACTCTATGTTAAAAACTTAAATGGGGTCACATAAGGTTACCTGTAGCAGACAAAATCTTCTTAGACTGATGGTAATTTTATACACCAATATACACCTGTACTCCTGTTCAACATCTTTGTCAGCAACATGGACAGTGGGATTGAGTGCGCCCTCAGCAAGTTTGCCAATGACACCAAGCTGTGTGGTTTGGTTGATATGCTGGAGGGAAGGAATGCCATCCTGAGAGATCTTGACATGCTTGGGAGGTGGCCAATGCTAACCACATGAAGTTTAACCAAGCCAAGTGCAAGGTCCTATACATGGGTTGAGGCAGTTCCAGCCATCCCTACAGGCTGGGCAGAGAAGAGATTCAGATCAGCCCTGAGAAGGACTTGAGGGTATTGGTTGATGAGAGAATGAACATGAGCCGGTTTCAGTGTGCTCTTGCAGCCCAGAAAGCCAACTGTATCCTGGGCTGCATCAAAAGGAGTGTGACCAGCAGGTTGAGGGAGGTGATCCTGCCCCTCTACTCTCGTGAGAGCTCACTTGGAGTAACGTGTGCAGTTCTGGTGTCCTCAACATAATATGGAACTTTTGGAACAAGTCCAGAAGAGGGCCATAAGAATGATCAGGGGACTGGAGTACCTCCTGTATAAAGACAGGCTGAGAAAGTCGGGGCTGTTCAGCCTGGAGAAGAGAAGGCTGTGTGGAGACCTCATAGCAGCCTTCCAGTATCTGAAAGGGGCCTACAAGGATGCTGGGGAGGGACTCTTCATCAGGGACTATAGCAGTAGGACAAAGGGTAATCGACTTAAACAGGGGAAGTTCAGGTTAGATATAAGAAGTCCTTTACTGTGAGTGTGGTGAAGCACTGGAACAGGCTGCCCAAAGAAGTGGTAAATGCTCCATCCCTGGCAGTGTGTTCAAGGCCAGGTTGGACAGCATTTTGAACAACCTGGTCTGTTGGAAGGTGTTCCTGCCCACAGCAGGGGGTTCGAACAAGAAGCTCGTAAGATCCTTTCCAACCCAAACTATTCTGTGATTATATTTGATGCAACATTGCCACCAAAATGAAAACTAGATCTACTCAACAACTTACGTAAGGAAATATTCCTGGACTCTAGTGATGCAAATGAGTCACACTGCTACAATCAAAGCAACACATGCAAAAGAAGAGCTAATTTAAAATCTTCTTAAGTGATTCATCAATAAAGCCTTTTTTATTCTTTACTGAAAGCTTATATTAAAAAAAGCCACTTAAAGTATGACTTCACCATTAACTAAACAATTTTATCTACAGGAAATAAGAAAGTAAAACTAAAATCAAAAGCCAAACAAAACCCCCCATGCTTTTATATTAGGAACAGTCAAAGTAAGATACGTGTTGTTTTAAGTCCAGCAAATAAGTCTAAAGGTTAGGCAGAGGTGCACAAGAGCTGTCATCCTAATGTGTGTAATTTATCACAATGTCTGTAAGTGACTTAAAAACTACCACGTTCTTCCAGCTGTATGTTTTTAGTATAACAAGTAAGCAACTGAAGTCACAATCTGGATACTACTTCATGAAAGGAGGAAATTCAATAATGTTTATCTGTGATACAGAAATCATTGTAAAGGGTGGAAGGAGAAGCCCATCTTACATGTAACTCTAGATTAAAACACCTTGGTATTTTGTGTCTTATCTGTGTTAATAATGGTCAGACAGTGGTTTATAAAATAAGCTAGTAACACAGCCGTGTTACAATGTAATATGTCATATTTCCACTTCATAATGGACCAAGTAACCAACCTGCAGATTGATTAAATAATCACATTTGATCAAGAAGGTGCTTCACAAACCCATGACTCATGCACAATAGTAACAAAGCTTAACCCCACAAGTCTGAGACAAGTGTTACACTGCTGCTGAAATTCCACTTGTATTGCAAAACCTGCACGAAGTCACATTTATACTGAAGAAGACACTGAAAAAGGCAGGACAACATAATCAGAGAGTAGAGTAGAATGGTTCCAGACATAGCCTACGAATCACAGATACTCAGGTTAGTTTTAAACTCCAAACCAAAAGGCACATCTATAAATAGATCTAAGAGTCCAGGACATGCAGCCATGCCCTGTGTTCCATGATTCCCACATGAGAAGGTTGGAAGGACTTTAGCTATTAAATATAAAAGCAAAACTATTTCTTCTGCAAGTTGTTCCAGCCCTTTCAACTGAACTTAAGTCTTGGTGAATACATGGAACTGGGCTTGTTTAGTCTGCAGAAAAGGAAACTCAGGGAGGAACATCATTACTCTCCTCCCCCACCTGAAAGGAGGATGGAGAGGAGGTGGGTGGTCTCTTCTCCCAAGTAACAAATGATATGACAAGAGGAAATGGCCTCATGTTACACCAGGGGAGGTTTAGACTGGATTTTAGGAAACGTTTGTTCACTGCAAAGGCTGTCAAGCATTGGAACAGGCTTCCTAGGGAGTGGAATCACCATCCCTGGAGGCATTTAAGACATGAGATGTGGCATTTAAGAAGATGGGTCACTGGTGGACTTGCTAGTGGTGGGTTTACAGTTGGACTGGATAATTTTAAGGGTCTTTTCCAGCCTAAACAATTCTATGAATCTGTATTTAATTAGAAAGAGTGATTACGTCAGAAGTTTTTTAGTATGACAGAGCCAAAACCTAGCAATCTCAGCAGCCAGTATCCAGCAAGATAACAAGGCTTTTCTGTCCAGAAAAACTCTTGGCTTTATTCAACTTTACTATAGCTCAGGTGTTTCCTATACAACCTAAATCAACTGCACTAAAATCACAGCTATGGGGAACTCTAAAAAAAAAAATAATGAAAATGTTACCTGTAAACCACCTTCATTTAATGCTCTGGCACCATAGGCAATCCTTGTTCCACCCTCCAAGGTAGGTTGTACAGTAGGATGGTGCTTCCACCTTTGAAACTCCCTAAATGGATTCAAATAGGGATTTTGATAATCTAAACCAACCTTAAAAAAAGAAAAGTGTGCAACATTAATGAAAACATATTATATCAACTCTTTAAATTATTTTATACTAAACCAACCTCAGGATCCTTCTACTTAGAGAAACCGCTGCCAAAAATACATTCTGTTAATAGGACAGGAGAAGTATATCTGAGAATTTGCTGCTACAAGACTGCTCTTTGCCCTACTGAAACTTGAAGCATGGAAAATATTTAATTGCACTGTAAACATTTTCCATCTGCCACTGAAATAAAAGTGAATTTATACTAACCATGGTTTAATGGGTAGGATAAGAGAGAAAACTAGTTTTAAATTTGTCTTTCAAAACCTCTTTGCCCTAGAAAAGCTGGAAGAAGAGGTGAACAATTCTTTCTAGATAGTTATACCCTTGTGCTCACATATTTAACCAGTTCTTCACACCATTTAGCAGAGTCAATTATAATTTCCAATTAGGTAAGCCATTTTAATAAAGCACAGGGGACCAGTGATGAAAGCAGAAAATGAAGGAAAAAGTCTTTTGACAACTGGCTGGATGCCCAGATTCCTATCTTACGTATGTGAGACTTTGCTCCAAGATGTACTCTGCATTTACGATCTTTAATATACTCTTGAAAGGACTCTTATGCAGCCAAGTTTTCTCTTTCGTGCTGTTTGGTTCCTGTAACCTTTATTTGAGGCAAATAACAAAACATATCATGAGTCAGCAAGAAACAGTTGATTTCTGCCTTGATTTCTCTGGCAGCTGACTGCTTTTAGAGCATAGCTTGGATTTATTGCCTGGTTAGATAGAAGTTAATTAACAATTTTCAAAATAATTGCAAGATAATCCTGCTAGAAGAATCAGTTCAGACTGACAAAGGTGTAAAATTCAGTGACAAAAAGCGCTTGTATGTTCACACTAAAGCTGATTTTCTCCTGTGTGAACTGTAGATATGAACATCAATGATTACCATTCTGTAAGAATCAAAGCTCTCTATCCTAAAAGCAAACAATTTAAATGTCTATTCTCTCTACTTATTAATTCCAAGACTAGAAATCTGAACAGAACAAGTATGCATGTCTGAAAAAAGCTAACAAGTTTGTTTCAACATTTCTTACACAGCCATTAGACAAAAATATAGTTTTCACACATATTCTGGGGTCCTTTTGAAATATAGAAGGCCAAAGCATGACCTAAATCCTACGCTGGTAAAAGCCCAGATGAGGTGCCTGACTAATGAAACATCTGCATGTGAAGCACATGCACATAGTAGTAACTGCATGGTTGATTTGCATCACTGGCTGGCAGAATGACACAAGACTGTCAACAGTGATCTCAATTCTTCTGATAAAGAGGCAGTAAGAAAGAAGCAGCTGCCTGTTCAACTCAGAGACAACTGCTAAACAGGGAGAGGCAAACAGGGGTGATATGAATGGCAAGAACACACTGAAGAACTTGGGAACAGAAGGAATGCTGCTTGTGGAACTGCAGAGTAGTTTCACTTTACATGCTTCTCTCAAAGCACAGCTACACCCAAGACTGACAAATGACAAAATGGAATTGTAGAGTGTGCATGATTTAGACATTTCCTAACTTGCAAAAATCTTCCAAGCACAAATTTGCTTGATGATTTAGGTTTACCAAAACTTTTTTTGTTTGCTGAAAAACTTATTTCTAAGTACTCCATTTTGTTCTTAATGAAAGACTCTTGATTTAAGATAGATTCATATGACAAATTAATCTTCCCTAATATGGATGTAAGATTGATAAAGTACTAAATTTAGTCTGTTGCTATTTGTGTGTTTCCATCTTCATATTAAAACAGAGAAAAGAAACTGCATAAAAAAGAAGACCAAACAACAACAAGCAAGCATGCAAAAACCAACTTCACTTACCACAAATCCAAGAGCAACTAAAGGTTCACTCTCCTTTAAGTGATAAAGAAAGGATCCTCCATATGTGTGTCTGTCTAAAGGCCAGCCTACAGTATGTTCCACTCTTCCTGGTTTCCATTTCTTTTCATCAATAGTCCATAACTGAAATAAAGATGATAAAAAATTACTTTATATTGCAAAGTAATGCCCTTTCAATAATATTATATATAATAATATGCAATTACATATAGAAGAAAATTAATTTATTGCTATGACCAATGCATAAATTCATACAGCAAAATACCAGGTAATAAGTACACCTTTTTTTGGGTTACCATTGAATAATTTCCCAATACAATATTTCTCTTTCTAGAAATGTTGTGCATCAGAAAATGAGACTGAGGCTCCAGTACTATACCCAAAATTGTCATTTTATGCTTTATATTAGCGACTTCAATAGATACTTCTGCTAAGAAAGGCAATACTTGCATTGATTTTTTTTTTTCTTTAAATACATTATTTTTTTTTATGAGAATCACTGCAATTTCCTCACAAGGTCAAGGCTCAACAATATGCCTGAGTTGACCTAAATATCTGCAGTCAAACAGGTTGTCCTCTCTCTGCTCTCTCCCATACATTTCCAGAGCTGATCTGATTCTTGGTGAACTGACAGAAGCACCTTCATGTTTCCACTAGCAAGTCAATTTTCACAAAACATGGAGTCAGGTGTAGTCTAATAACAGAAGGGCATGGAAGGTACATCCAAGTTAATGTTTCAGGTTAGATCAAGGAGTGATTCCTCCCACTTACTGTGCTTTGGTTCACATCATACAGTAGCCACCATACAGGAAGGCATGAACTGGATTCCTTTCACATGAAACTAAATTGTAAGACAGGCTCCGGAAGCCCATCTAAAGCATTCCAGTCACAAAAGGGACTCAGTCCATGGGACTAGATCAGAGCTAGTCCTAAGCAAAAATAAACCTGAAATGTGCATAGCGTGGATATCAACTCATCGGCACTAGCTATTTCACTTACAGAATCATTCCTATGGGACTGTACTATTTGCTAAAGCAGTCTCATCTGGAAGCAAAGGAATTCCACAGTAAACCCCGTGCTTTAATGACAACTTAGGTGTAAGAAATAGTGACTAAGACTACGTCTTATTCTCTTCAGAAGTGTAAGCCAATTATTTAGTGAATATTCTGCTACTGGAAACATATTCTTACAGTAATAAAGAATATATTATAGTCAAACTGACCATATTCTAAGCAACACAGTTCCTTCTCATGACTGGTATTTCCTGAGAATAAAATATTTTAAAAAGGAAACCGGATCCCTACCCCGATTTTATAAGCTCAGTGAAGGGCATTTAGGGGGTCAAAAGAAAAAAAAAAAGCTCATCTAAAAGGTGTTTCAGAGACCATGACTGATCATCTGGAATAGCTCCTCTCTCTAATCAAAACCCACAGAAAGCATTTCCTCCCCTTCTCAGGCACTAAAGGCCCCTAAAATTGGGCAGCATGAATCCCTCTCTCATTTAGTAATGAAAACAGATTCCACAAATTAACATAATCTGAAATCAAACTAAGACATTAGCAGAGTAGATTCACAGGTACCTTTAGTTATAACACAGATATAAGAGAAAAAACAGCTGAAACAAGAGTCACAACATTCAGGGAATGTGTTCTCTGATGACCTTCAGAATAGCAAAGATTCTGAAGTCTGAAAGAGTAACTCAAAATCTATCATTCTCATTTCTTACACAGATTAACTTGAAAGTGAACAGAAACTACCTTATAGTTTCACAGTATTTTCCTTGTTACAATTATGCAGGTAATACCTCTTTCAGTCCAATGCCATAGCTCTGGGGCTGACAATTCTCCCTTAGATTGTACTTCTTGTACATCTGTTTGGCTAGATGTCCATGACAACCTTCAGCGAAGATAGTGACTTTACCATGGAGTTCTAAGCCTCTTTCAAAGGTAGCCTGCAAAAGGAGAGTGTTTCATTAGCAGTTAGATCTCTGCCACACCAAATTCACAGCAAGAAACTAGAAGGCAATAAAGTGATTTTACACTATTTTGTGGCACTGTCCAGAACCTATAGCCATTGCAAGTTACGGCTTTAGTCCAGATGTCTTCACCCAATAACTGTGATGCATCCCTGGCAAATCCTGCTGTGTGATTCCAGTAAAACAAGCGCTACAGTGGATCACTATTTATTACTGAATCTCTTATAGATAGAGGAGATTTATACCAAATCTGATCATTATATGATGCAAAAGAGCCCTGACAGAACATAGACTCTTACCCTAGAACTTCACACTTTAATTTTTGCTCACCTGCTTATTACAATAAAACATGGTGTCCCCCCGCAGAGGTTAGACACCAGATCTGAAAAACCTGCATCACCTCTGCCCCCAAAAGAACTCATTACCTCAGAATAATGTTACTATTACACCAATCTGACATCCTAAAACTTACAGTAAAATTAAACTAACATGAAGTATCATTATATATATAAAAAAAAAAATCTCATTAGAAGTTCCAACCCCAAGATTGAAAGTAAGGTAAGGAGAACCAGCATACTTGTGTATGAGCACGTCAACCGCATATGTGAGCACTGGATAAGAATATTACTAGATTATATTTGCAATGTAAAAAGACAAGATTCGAAATATATATAAACTTGCAGGAGGGGAAGCACCAAATTTTTTTAAAAACAAAAAAAAGCGTGATTTCAGTCAGAAAGTTTAATGTTGAAAAAGGTATGAAAACAGATTTGGATTAAGATATCCAGCAGCACCTAATAAAACCATCTCAAGGTAAGCAACTGGTTCAGGAGAAACTGCTGTGATTTTTACTTGTTTCTCAGGTGCAATCTGCTTGTGACTTACTGGTTGGAAACCTCTGAAAAAAGCTAGCAAATGAAAATGCTGCCTCTATGCAGGATTTGTCTTTAAACATGCGCTACAATATTTTGCCAATTTTTTTGTATATTCTTTGAATTTCTGATTATCAACCTTTACATGAATTATCTTACAAAATATTAGGAGAACTACAGGGACTTATTACTTGCTCTGAATATTAAAAGCATATAATGTCCAATCTGAAGTAAATCTATATAAATGAATTAACTACAATTCCACACTGTAAATATCAGACATCTATTAATTTGAAATGTTTCAGCAACGTGACAAGGCTGTATTTCAGTTAACATCCTTCTCCAGCATCTAGACAAGAATCACTGTACAACTTTTTACTACAGTCTTACTTATCACTGGCATTTTTGTTTGACTGGTGCTGACTGCAAGGTGAAATTCTATTAATTAACCCTAGTCTATCTGATTAGGCACTGCATAAACATACTGACGATATTCTTGCCTTGAAGGTTATACAAACTCTGTCTATTTATCTGAATCTTTATACACTCGAGTTAGTATCAGCTGACCTAACTGACAGCTGAAACACTTGAATACTCAAAAAATTGCAGTGGTGGCACACTAATAATGTACATTAAAGAAGTTAAGAGACTCATTGTCTCAGTTTCAGCTGCAACAGCCATTTTTTCGTCCTTCCTAGTAGTTGGTGCAGTGCTGTGTTTCAGCTTTAGTCTGGGAACAATGCTGATAACACACAGATGTTTTAGCTGCTGCCAGGTAATGCTTATCCTGATCAGTCTCTCATGGTCTGACAGAGAGGAGGGGCACAAGAGGCCAGAAGGAAGCAGAGACAGGACACCTGACCCAAACTAGCCAAAGGGATATTTTATACCACAGCACGTCACGCCCAGTATATAAACTGGGGAGAGCCACACAGAAGGCCCAGATCTCTGCTTGGGTCAGGGTGGGTATCAATAGGTGGATAGAGAGCAACTGTACTGTGCATCACTGCTGTTTATTGTTTCTTTTTCCTTTCCCTTTTTTAGTTTTATATTTTCTCCCCTTGTAATTTCCCTCATTATTATTAGTAGTAGTAGTTCTGTATTATACTTCAGTTATTGCACTGTTCTTATGTTAACCTGTGGGGTTTACATTCTTTCAATTCTCCTCCCCATCCCTGGTAAACAAGTGGATGTGTGGTTCTGAGTTATAGGCTGGGCTTAAACCCCTACACACATTCTTCCAGAATAAAAGGAAAAAAATCTAGGTTTTGAGGATGCTTTTAAATAAATACTAAAATAATAATTCCTTCCTATTTTAAAAACAAAATCCCAATAAATCCGTATCCCAGCAGAGAGCTAAACACGTTACCTGCGCCTCCTACTGGAGAAAATATACACCTGAAAGTAAGAGTACGTCTGTACACGAGACAGCCAATATCATACTGGAAAAAAGTAGTATTTTCCCCTGCCACTACTCCCTCCTCCCTCCTTCACTGTCTGTATTATCTCAAAAAAAGTATTCTATATTTTCATTTCCTGCCTTAAATAGGGAAAATAGCCCATGCTTTCATATGAAAGTAAATACCTCTCTGAAACTACATAACTAATAAGAAAGCTCATAAAAGAAAGTAATTCTTAAGAAAAAGCTTGTACCCATAATTTCTGTAGCCAAATGATTCTGTGAGAACGCTGTTATGGGTAGCTGTGGTGCCAAATTCTCCCTGTGTATTGGATAGGGAAGAGACACACTGCGGGTTCTGCGTTCCACTAAAAATCAAAAGTCTGTCATGTAGAACAGGGAATCACCTTCTAGACACAGAAACAGGAACGATCAGCAAGAAGGTGTAAAGACTCGGTGTGTACCTTGCCCCAGTGAGGCAGACAGACTGTCAACAAATGGGAACTGCAGTTGTGAATATTAATGATAATCAGCCAGAAGTACACTCTCTTACATGTTGCTAGTTATCAGCTGGACAACAGCTTTCTGTTTCATCTTCACACCTTTCTTCTACGAGTCCCTGGAATTCTTCCCTTTGTTTCCTGATATAACATATGCCAATACACCTTCCAGTCACTCCCAAACAAACTTCCTTTCTGTGAAGGCTTTTGCTACTAATCTCAGAAGTTTACAATGTTCTGAGGCCACAACTTGCTCAATTTTAGCTACAGAAAGGGAAGACAGGTATTGAACTTTACTTTTTCTTAGCCAGCAGCAAGATGACGGATGGCAGTAGAAGCAGATCTATCACAATTTCTATAATCAGACCCCTAGTTATGGAGAAGATAGCTACTTACTTTAGGTGCTCCATCCTTCTGAATGCCTACATCATTAGTTGCTATCCCTTTCACGCTACCATCTTCATGAAATAGAACCTTTGGGAATATTTAAACAAACAAAACCATTTCATTATCTGCCATTTTAATCAACTCACAACAAGTTATAATGCAGAACTTCTAAGCTCTATGTCTTTAAAGGTCAAACTTGAAAACTATGTAACATACTGTATGATCCACTTGCACTTTGCTGGATCTGAACAGAATTTAGACACTGAAACACAATTTTCACAATGTATGCCTCTTAAAAGGAATGTTGTGATTGTACAAATAATTGGGAATGAAAAGGGCTCCAAAACCACTTTTCATACATGCAGTGATGTCATTATTACCTCAGCTGCTGCATAGCCTGGATATATCTCAACACCCAATGCTTCTGCTTGTTCACCTAGCCAGCTCACGAAGTGGCCCAGACGTACTATGTAATTTCCATGATTAACCATTGGAAGTCCTAAGCAGAAAGGCATACACACATAAACCACAGAACAATAAGCAAAATAACACAAGTTGTATACATCAGATGTCATATCTTCTACAACTACTATCTTCACAGTAATCTTATGTGTTATCATAACCATCATCTACATAGACCCTATCACTAAGTCATTACTTCTACATACACCTGCGGTACAACACTGAATCAATATAGTTTGAGCAATGAAAAGAGCTGAAAAAGACAGAGAGAAAGATGACTCTCTATCACCTAACTAAACTTTACCTGGAATAATTGGGACTGGAATTCTAGATTTCTCTGTTAAAATTCCAAACTTGTCTTCGGTTACGGGAGTATTAAGTGGAGCCTACATTAAGAAAGAAAATAGAAACAGTATGTTTCTAAAAACCAGAAAAGTTATGTTTTTCTATCCAACCCAACAATAACAAACAAAACAATCCAACTGGCAGTCCAATAAAGGTTCAATAAAGCAGTTCTATAGGAAGGCATCACAAAAAAGATTAAGTACTTTATGAGGCAGACATCACATAAGAATTAACACAACTATTGACATAAAAAAAATGGATCAGGGCCTTGCAAATAACTTGTACAGTTTGTACACAGGCTTGTACTTCATCAGTATTCTAGACCTTTCTAAAGAAAGCAGCTCAACTTGTGCAATTATTCCAGTAAGACAAAACAACCAGCTGACACCTGGTCTTGCAGCTCCCAGGTGACAGCACGCAGCTGTCTGCAAGTCAGATGCCTGTTCTGGTAGAGATGGAAACTCACTTCTTGCTATCCACCCTCCTAAAAGCACCTTAGGTCTCTGTTACACCATTAACTCTGTACAAAAGTAAATGTACTATGTACCATTTCCTAAGACTATGAAGAACTACTGCACAGAAAGAAGTCTGACATTGCTAAGAATTGCACATCATGCTGCTTGTGCATAGGAGCTGGATTCTGCACAAATGCAGTGTAGCGCTTCCCAGGATGCACCAGACATACTGCCTATATGCAGCAAAATTATTACATGAAAGAGCAAAGGCCAGACTATATCTGTGTACACATAAAACTTTAGCATTGCCAAACTAGAGGTAACAGACTAAAAAAAGAAGATAGGGCTTTTCTGTTTGTTTGTTTTGTTACATCAGTGTATTTTTAAATGGTAAGAAGTACCAACGATAACAAAGTACCAATGCAGTTCATCAGAAGATAGCAATTAATTTAAGGCTGATATGCTCATACATACCCCCCGCTCCTTCCAGTCTGGAAAGAGTTCTTCTAAGGCCCTTGGCTCTAAACAGGCACCAGATAGTGTATGCGCACCAATCTGAGAAGCTTTTTCCACCAGGCAAACACGTACTTCTTTGTTATGCTCAGCAGCTAACTGTTTGATTCGAATAGCTGCAGAGAGACCTGCAGGGCCTCCTCCAACAATGACAACATCAGCTTCCTCTGCAAATCTTTCCATGTTTACCCCTATAATAGACAAAAAAAAAAGATAATAACAAAAAACCAATTTCGCCCAGTTTCTCTCTCACTCCGCTCTGTTACACTGGCTACTGGGTATCCCAGATGTATTACTTTGCATAAAAGGAAGCTAAATATTGAACAGAATCCCCACTTCAGTACTTGGAAGAGGCATAGAAGGACATCAGCACCCTAAAGTAAAATTAGCTCCTTTTCTTAATATAGCATAAAAACAGGTATTCAATCTCTATCCACCACAAGTGTCATCTTAGTATGTTACAGCTACCCAGTTGGGCTCTATCAAAGATGCTCACTGAAACTCAAAGTAAGGGAGAAAGAAAAGAAAAAATACCTTTTACCAGAACACGCAACTTAATCTGACTCTAATTAAGCACTCTTTTCTGGAATTGAAGCCATTAAAATTGCTTAATGTGGAAACTGGAATGACCAGAGATATATATTAATCTTATTTTCTCACAAATACTCATTGTAAGAACAACTGAAAAAATCCAGCAGACACATACCTGATAGAATTAAATCTTGAGACACGTCACTAAAGCAAAAACTGCTTATATATTTTACTTAAGTAACTAGGAGAAAGTTTATTCTGATGCCATTCTATAGCACTAAAGACACACACCATAAAATTTAATTTGGAATATTAGTTCTATATTTAAGAGTACAGAATTTCAGTAAGAAGATACAGACAGCAATATATTTCAGTGTCTTTAAAACAGAAATAATAATACCAAAGGAGCTTTTAAATAATGCAATTCTTGTTGCTCACCTTCCCATCGTTTGTCTTTTTCCCGAGGATGGATTGTGTAATGTGTAGTTATGCGAGGCACAGAGACAGTAGACGTACATCTTGAGATAAGCAGTGATGGAAGGCAATCTCTGTTTATCAACTTGAGAGCATGAAAGCACTGATACGCTGCTAAAGCAAGAAACAATCTTGCAAAATCAGCAATTTTCCACATTTCTTGAGTTTTCAGACACAGCAAATACGACAGCCCCTCCCCAAGTTCATGTCTTCTGGCATCTCAACACATGTTGAGACACAGAGTTTGGGCTACTGACACTAGAGAGTTCACCTAAAATTAACATGGTCTACAAGCGTCACGGTCCACAAGAAAATCTCAGGCTGAAGCCCAAGTATGCTTTAGCTAAAGCCAGAACAATGGATATAGTTAACCTTGATCTTAGCTGCAGGAATGGTAATTGCTGTAAGAACAAGTCAGAATTTCTTTTCAAGCAAATTGACCAAATTAAAGTTTAAAATTATCAAAATAAGGCTCTGTTCACAGGGCTATTACATGCTGTGTTCTTGTCTGATTTTCTTATTTCACAAAAACTAGTTAATAGTTAAAAGGTCTGTGAACTCATTCACCCTGACAGGTATTTTTCCTTCCTTCAAGGATTCCTTTCCTCTAGTTTCACAGGTGAAGGAGGATACAGAGTATTTCTACAAAGCTGCAAAGCAAAATCACCGACTGAAAGGTCTTGCTGAGAATGGCATCTGGCAAGGCAAGCACAAACATCATCCACTATAACTCTACACAGAGACAGTAAGGATGCTGATCTCTGTATGCAAATGCAGTAAGTACTATCTATGACAGTTTTGTAACAACAATTTTGTACTTCACCAACAATAACATAAAAATTGCTATCATACTACCTCATGATTCTGAATCATTCTTTAATTGCAATCAGGATCTGAGCACAAGCAATGTATTTTTGTAAGCACAATAAACAGCTACACCTATACAGCTATACTAGAACATGACACCTTAATTTTTGAGGTATCTGAACAGAACTGATAGTACTAAGAATTACACAGCATAGCTTAAAAATGTCAGTTGTTTCACACACACGTAAAAGAAGTGAAATTCGACCCGGAATACGGCTGATCTTTACAAACGCAGGTCCAAACCGTGAACGGGCAGCTATCTCCAGTGAATGAACTGAGCTGGTGCTACCAGTCTACTGAGAGCTTAAGGACTGAGTAAACGTGACGTGAAACCTTTGGGTGAGGCAATCAACCTCTAAGAAGCAACTTTACTATCCCGCAGCTCTTACTAACTGTTGTTAGAACGCTATTTAGTCAGCAAGACTGCCTTTAATTGCTTTACCTTCTCGCTCAAAAAGGGTAACCTCTAGTATGGCTCCAAAAATAATTCCACCCTCATACCCTCGCTGCAAAGACGCAGAAGCCCTCTCCTTAGCCCCTCCCGCGCTCCCGTAAGCGCTGCTTTCGGGCTCAGTGGCACCTTCAACCGCTCAGAGACGCCGGAGCAGGGGGAACACGGCCATGCCTCCGCTGTCACCGACTGCTGCCCGCCGGCCCCACCGCTCCCGGCCCCTCGGCCCCCGCCGCCCGGACACCCTGGAGCGCCCCAACCACGACCTTTGCTCTCATTCCCCGCCGCGCCATTCTCCAGGCCCGCTCCTCCCCGCTGGGCTGCGGCAGCCCCAGCCCTGTTCCCTGGGACAGTGAGCAGTCCCAGGGCGAGCTGGTGCGTTACCTCGGCTGGACGACGAGCAACAGAAGAGCAACATGGCCACAATCCCCGACCCCCTCAGCGTCCCCGGGCCCCCGCGACCGCCCTCGGCCACGCTGCGCCTGCGCACTCCGAGACCGACAAAAGGGCCCCCGTCCCGCCCCCCCCCGTCAGGACTACAGCTCCCAGAGTGCCCTGCGGCAAGACCCATCCCATCTCCCTCACGGGGCAGTAGCTCTACGAACCGAATCCCGTCTGGTGTTTGATGGGGAGGCGCTCAGAGGAGGTGGGCCGGTAGGATCAGCTGCTGCAGGAGCAAAGACTACCGCTCCCGGCGGCTTGCAGCGATCCTCCCCGGCGCACACCGAGCTGCCAGTGGAAGAGCTCGGGCGGGACGGTGGGAGGTGTCCAGGAGCAGAGCGGGAGATGGCCAAGGCGGGGCTCGGGGACATGTGTGGCGGGAGTGATGGACTGCAGCCGCCGGAGCGGGTGGTTGGTGACCCGTGGGAGTTGCTGGAGGAGGTGGAGATGCAGATCTGCGACGTGAGTGCCGGCGCGGCGAGAGGGAGGGAGAGAGCGGCGGGGTCCCCTCACGTAGAGCGCGGGACGTGTGTCGGCGCCTGCCAACCTCTGTGCCGTTCCTCCAGGCCGCCCTCTCGCTGACGAAGGTCCTGGAGGCGACGTCGGCCGTGTCGGCCCAGGTGGAGGAGCTCGCCACCAAGTGCTCGGAGAACGCCAGGTTCCTCAGAACATGGCGGGACCTCCTGAGGGAGGGGTACGAGTCCCTGAAGCCCAGCGGCTGACCCTGCCCCGCCGCGGCTTCCCGGGCTGCGACGCGCCTTCCCTTGAGCGGGCCTTTGAGGAAGTTCTCGTGGATTTCCGTTTCCCTTCTGCTCCCCGTGAGCCCCGAGGTCTCTCGGAAATACTTGACGGCTTGTATGCGTATTGTGTCACCGAGTGGAATAACTTTGTTAAAAGAATCACTTTTGACTTCTAGACTCTTCCGTTCCTGTTCAAGCAATCTTACACGTGAAATACTTTACCCTCCCTTTTTTAATTCCTCTCTTTTATGTATCGAATGCGAAGTTAGTATGTGTGGTACATTCAAACCTCCTTACTGATGGGGAGATGGTGTCCTGCGAGGAGGTGTTGTCAGTCCTCCCTTTTAAGAGTTGTCACCAGCATAAACCCTGCCAACTCCGGAGAAACTCGCTGAAGTGAAAAAGCACACTTTTTCTTCGTGTTGAGAGTGGGATAATGTGGCAAACTGTGTCTCATTTACGAACTTTAGATAAGCCCTATATCCCAAACCTTACTATTTTTAGCAGTATTGCAGTATGTTTCTATAAAGCTACATCTATTTTGCAAATGTTTCATTAGTGTAAACAATTTTACAGTATCTTTTGTTATAATAAAGTGCCTTATGGTGGACCATGTATCTCTGCCTGATAGAAGTTTAACAGCATTGTTTGCTGATAGGATGGGTTATTTTGAACTGTAAGTAAACGCTTCCATCAGTTGGAAAAGAGTCGGTGAAATGTAGTGCCTGGGAAATATGTTAAAGCTTTTTCAGTGTTTGGGCCTATTTTTTTTTTTTTTTATCTTTGCCTTAAACAGTTACTAGTTAAGTCTAGAGCTTACTGTTAACAGAACCTTTTGGTCTGCAAGATTGCTAATCAGTAATAAATACCTATACTGAAACTCCAGTGCCTTTACCAGGGCACTGTGAAAAGAGTAATGCTGAAATGCAATGGCAGGCTGCGGGAGAACGTGGCTGTACCGTGGCTTAATAGTCAGCCTTATTTTTACTGATATAATTTTTAAAAGACAAACTGTAGTTTTCTTAGCAAAGCAATAAAGATGTTCCTAAATTCTTATGTTACTTATACAAAAAAATGACATTAAATGTATCCATAATCAAGTTGAGTGAAAAACAGGTGACAGTGGGGATAGACATCCTTCCAGATCTCACCAGAAGCAGTTATAGACATTGATAAGGCTTGGTCCCTCAGAGTGTGCACATTCTGTTAAGCTGAGTTCTAATTTTCCCAGTGAAAGGCAATCTATGTGGCAGGATTTCACTTAGCTGTTTTTAACCCCACAACACAAAATACTGGAAAATAAGTAATTTTGTTCAGCAGATAATCTTTTATTTCAATAAAACATACAGTATTGGAAACAAGATGCCTAACAATCTTGGATTTCAAGATAATCCAAAGTTCTGTAAACAGTTAAAGTGTGAAGTGTCACACTTCTTTAAATTCTACTTCTTACACTGTTAAGAAGTCAAGTGCAAACACTGGAAATATCTTTTAATTTTAAAATGCTTCTAATAATCGATGCAAAATCACAGCATTCTTTTTACCTTTGTGGGCCTCTAGGCCATTGGACTGTTAGTATGGTACTGAAAATAGAAGGGAAGTTGTAGCAATTCATAATGGAAAGATACTCTTCAGGAAGCGTATGCGAAGGAACTGCCACTAGAGGGTTGTTTCAGATGGGGTAGCTTTTTTTCACCCTTGTAACACTGGGAAGTAGAGTAGTACTCCAAAAAGTGCTGAGTTGCTGTGGTCCTTTGTTCATTTTAACCGTAACACATCATGTCAAATACACAAGGTGACTGAAATGAGACTGAAATTAAGATTGATAGTCTTCTAAATGGCTGTCTCCCATTATTCCATGCACTGAGATAGACATCTTAAGACTGAAATTTGTTGAAGTCTGCAAGTTGTGGGAGGCTACTTATAGTACCCCATGAAGAATCAGTGAGGAAGAGAGCAGCATTGAGATGTTGGGATACTCCAGTCCAGTCTTTCAGGGAAGGATTCTGTCCTGAAGGGGAAATTTCCAGCAGCTACCACTGGGGGACACTCAGTTGAGAAAATCCCTTTTATTTTTCCTTCCCACCCTTCTGGTTCTGCCTAAATTAGAATGATCATTACAGTTTCAGGACTGTTTTTACATGAGTGAAATGGTAGATAAATTGTTAAAAGTTTGTAAATTTTTAAAGGACTAAAATTTTCACTTTATTTTCTTTGAAAAATAAACTGGTCTAGTTGTTAAATATGCATGTTTTTCATAGGTCTGTTGATCTGTAATAGTTTGAATAGACCTAGTCAGAAACCTTGCCAAGAGAAAAAATTCTTAATGAGGAAATCAAATAACTCTTAAAAAAAAAATCAATTGAAATGGGGAATTGAAATAAAAAGTTTAAAGAAAATATTTTTTTTCTCCCTAAAGATAGATAATTTTGAAACATTCTGCTTTCAGGGTGAGATGTTTTAAATGACAATTCAGGGTGTTTTTTTTTCCGTGCTCCTGCCTTCTGAGATGAAAAAAACCAATGTGACTTCTCCTTCTGGTCTAAGATGAGTTGTCAAAGTATCATGTACCATTCCAAGATGGTGAAATTATTGTTATATTAGTTCTACCTGCAGATGCGTTGCTCCTTCTCCCTGCGTTAGTTCACATGGGCCCAGGTGCCATACCTCCCTCCTTTTTCCTCTTTTCTGTAAAGCTGTAAGCCCACAGATGTGAACCTAACAGTGCAGATGTCACCATGAAAATTCAAATTTTATTTACATGTATTAATTTATTCTTGTTGACTGTGAAGTCACTGAAGCATCAGATGAGTCTGTACAAAGCATGGGCTTCATTACCTTTGGCGTCATTTCATGCATTGGCCACATTTCTACCCAAATGAATGATGGACCATATGTTTTCTGACTGCTTTTATCTTTTTTAGATCTTCGTTGTCTGTAATTATACCAGACCTGATGAATCATTTCTTTGAAAGGTCGTGTAGTCAAAGTGTAGAGAAGAGGATTCAAAGCACTATTTATTGGCAGTATAAAAATTACCACCCAAGAGGTTATGGTACCTGAGGGAGGGAAAAAGAAAGGAAGCTGTAATATGCATTCCAGCATTTGTACTGTCAATTCATGCAGGCACTTAATGCTTATGGACACAGCTACCTGGTGAGAGGGGTGACTTTGCACTTCTAGGCTGAGTTCATGTCACAACAGGTCCTCCTCGCACTGCCCTACCCCCCTGTTTCCAGGACTCTGCAAAACCTGACATTATTTACTGTCCCAGTGGTTCCATTTATCCTCATTTTTCTGTATCATAGCTTCCTATTTGTCCTGGCACACTTTTTGCTCTTGCCAAGCCCTACTTTCTTGCCCCAATACTTTTTGTCTCTGTTCCCTGTCTCTTCCTATATATGATCTCTGTTCTCCATCCTGTTCCCATGTCTAGTGATGTGCAGTCCTAACGATGTCCCTGATGTCTCATCCTGCAAAGCAGTATCCTCCAGTCCCTGTGACCCCTCAGAGGCTGATTTTCGTCTCTGCATCAGGGCTTCTCCTGTCTTCCCACACAAAGGGCGCTGTACACATCCTCCTTATTTCCTTCTTTCCCTTTCAGCAAAAATTTCTGTGTTGCCGCCATCTTCCTTTCTGAAGGTTTTGTCTTCTCCTGCCTGTATCAGAGTCTGCATTTCTACAGCATTCTTTTCTCATCTTTACTGTTTGGGAGCTATGTTACCTGAGGGGCAGGCAAAGAAGGGACAGGATTAAAGTGCTGAGAGATGTTAGTGTGTGCCCTCCATTGCATTGTTTGGTTTATAAAACAATTACAGAACTCCCCAAGCTTAATTAACCCCCTCCTTGCCTCCCAGCTTTGCAACTTTATTATAATATCAATACATTCATATTGATGCCTATCACATTGGTTACAGTTTTGGAAACGATGCTTAATTCAAAAGCTGTCACAGTGCATCTGCAAAGAAAAACAACGCTATCAAATGGGTTTTAAAACTTCTGTTAATTTAGGCAACTATCTTTGATGTCTTTAATTTTATGAAATGAGTATTTACTGTCTAATCTGGCTTATCTAACACAGAACATTAATTTGTTAAACCCGAGATCACCCTTTGCTGAACCTTGAAGATTTCTTCAAGGTTTCGTGACTCAGAATACATCTTCTTCTACTTTTCACAATATTTTCTTTAAAATTTCATAGGTGGTTTGATAACTTCATAGAAATTTAAAATAATTGAAAATATTTGACAAAATCAATGTAACTTTCAGACATTTGAAACATCAGGTCAAAACTTTGAAAAGATGACTGACTCCCAACGCTCCTGGTCAGCACAAAAGACAAAATCATAGAATCGTAGGCTTGTTAGGGTGGGCAAGGACCTAAAGATCATCTAGTTCCAACCCCTCTGCCATGGGCAGGGATACCACACACTAGACCACCCTCTGAGACAAAATGTTTTCTCACCAATGTAGTATTGTGACACATATCTGTACATTGAGTCTGGATCTGCTCTCGCTGCTGGTAATGTTCATGTTCACATGTTCTAACAGGGTTTACAAGCCCTACATAATGGGGCTGTTTTTTTTTCTGGCATGTACTGGTATTGCAAAGAGAATAAAACAAATAAGGTGCAATTCTTAATCTTTTACATTATATTATTTTTACATGGGTATATATTCATAGCATGAAGAAGGTAAGAGAGATATATACAACAGTGTTTTGAACTACAAATACCAAATTGTAGAAGAAAGTTATTTCAGCATAACAATTCTATTGTTAATTCTTGATAGGAAACACTGAATTGCCTTATTTAGGCAACAGAAGAGGCAAAAGCCATAAAAGGAGGAAAGCCAATGTAATTCAGCCTTGACTTTCAAATGTATTTTATGGGTATTCTATGGAGACAGACATGAATGATTTAAATTTTGGGGGAGGCAGGTTTCTGACTCAAAGGTGACTAATGTATATATAATATATATCAATATATATTATATAGATATAAATATAGCAATATAATTCAGTGGTAAAACTATATTGTTCATTATATTCTATGTACATATATATAGATATATAATACAGTTCATTACGGTAATATAGTTCAAGATACTAAATTCTTTTTCTTCTGAATTAGAAACAACACTCTTCATACAGTTAAAACAGCCTCATAAAAGAAAGGACTTACCTGGTATTTCTACCCGAAGTAAAGAAAGGAGTTTCAAAACAAAAATGGGTATCCAACACAGTGCATCAGTAAATACAATGAAAAAAAAACGTTTAGCAAGGATCATCTCTTTTTTAACATGATTCTTAATTTCAGTAGCTGTAATAGCTGTTTGGTGAACACTGTAGAACATAGTCCCGTAGGAGAACACAATGATGATGAAAGCTGCCAAGTTTACACCTGTTTAAGAGGTTAAAAATGGTTATAATATAGCAGCATAATGGCAATTCCACATCACCTATTTACAGGGTGAGTAGTAAAGAAGAACGTTTCATCTAAACTGCTAGCACCATCAAATTAAGTGGACAGAGTCTGAGTCTGTTTTCACCAGTGCATGGAATTTTTGCCCCTTTTTCAGGTATTTATATCATTCATTGACATCTGACAAATAGCTGACATCTGATCCAAACTACATAGTTCTCCTCTGGTCTCTGCTTTCCTCACAAAGTCTATTCAGTCAGGAATTGAATAGTCATTAATTTCTTTCTACATTTTCAATCCTTCATGCATTTTAAGATAAATAAGTATCTAAATATAGTAAAACATTCAGACTGGAAAAAGTATTTAAGTGCTTAATGGAACATCTAAATACGAGGTGTGAACATCAAAGCTGTCTTATTTGTTTGAAAATTAAGTTAAATTACAGCTCTAGTCATACATAAAGAAATGCAACTTACCTAAGAAAATGACAACAGAGTAAATCTGACTTCCTGCACTTTCAGCTTGTTCTGAGTGAAGAGGAAAACAGACACCATTTGTGCCATAGTAGTTCCTGAAAAATTCCTTATTGCTTAGTGGGATAAAAGCCACAGCAAACCCAATTATCCAGATAAGAACCAAAATGGAAATTGTCCTGCATTTTCTGGGCTTTAGACACCTAAAGGGATAAACTATGCAGATGCATTTTTCCAAAGTCAGGTAAGTCAACAGTAAGACTGACACCTCTGTAGAAAGAATAGCCAGCGATCCAAGCAATTGGCAATGAATACTGTCCATCCACAACTGAGCATGCTTGTTGTATTCTCCACGATATTTAAGATCAAAAGCTCCAATCACAAATAAATATATTCCCATCAGACAGTCAGCACCTGTGGGCACAGTGCTTAACATCATTATTTACACATCTGAATTTCCCATTCTCTGTGTATATATATATATTGGAAAACAGACATAAACACATATATATGAATACATATTTATAAGTAAGTCAGCTAATATATAGTTATAAAATAAACTGCTATTATAGCTGGAATGCTATTGTGAAGTACAATTAAGGCAATATAATTCAGTTCTATCTCCGACTCCTTTTTTTTTTTTTTTTTCAGTTTTCACTGGGACCGACAGTCTATTTTTCATACTTGTTTCCAACCTTATTTTTTGAAGTTCAGATAAAATTGGTTCACAAGCAGAAAATATATGGCTTATTTATAGAAATATTATTGCAACTTTTTTTAGTCAAGTTTTATTTCTTTTGATATTGACATTTGGCTTTAGATGATTTGCTTTGAGTAGGGCATCTCTTCTGGATTCAAAGTTTAGTTTTGCTTTGTCCACCTTATGCTAGTTCAAAACTAATGCTCATAGTCTTATAAGTCTAGTAAGGGAAGAAGAGCTGCCAACACAGCTGAAGGCTTCTCACATGTTTTGGCTAGTTTTGCCTGCTATTCAGACTGTTGCCATGGAAACAACAAAGTTTCAAAGTCATTGACACTGACATGCTGTATTTAAAAACTTTGCAATCTTTTTATATACTGTTGACATTTACCTTTCAAAATGCAAATAAGCGCATTTGTGAAATAGAATCATAGAATCAACTAGGTTGGAAAAGATCTTTAAGATCATCAAGTCCAACTGTTTGTTAATACTTATAAGCTCTCTTGTATTGAGACAGAGTATTCAAGATTGTAGTGACTATTCTGCCAAACAGTTAATCCATAAACTTGCCTTGCCGTAAGACTAAAATACCCCCGCCCCATTCTTAATACTGGGGATTGATTTTCTATACTTGCATAAAGTAACCTTCTACCACGCAAAAAAATGGAATATCTTGAGCAGAAGATTTCATGTGCAAACTGCTATTTATTCAAAAATGCGTTGTAAAATTTAGGCTTATAGGCCTTAGAAAAAATTGGAATTCTATTTCCTCTTGCTGAAGAAAGTGGGAATTTGGCACAATACAGCATTAAAAATCAGACATGAAACCTTTGGAATTTATCAGCTGCCAAAGGCAGCATTTAACTAGACCTCCTGGTGCATAAGGCACAGCATTTTGTATTGTAATTCGCAACAGTATGAAAGTCCAGTTAATCCAGTGCTGGAGATATGTCACTATATTACAGTAACAAGTGTCATACATGCTATGAGTGGACTAAGGCAATATTCTTTTATGCATAGAGTACTCACAGCAGAGAGACATTATTGAGATGGCATGGAGTTTATTCTCCGATCTGATATAAGGCCTCATGCAGATAACGAAAATATTTCCAAAGCAGGTGATAGCAGACACAACCCAGACGAACACTCTCTGTATGATGCTGGCTAAAAGATTTTCAAGGGATGAAATCCCATCGGTATTGGGCTTACAGCTGCGCACATGAGGGGCATATCCACAGTACTGGAATTTCTTAAAATATCTGGGTGCGAGGAAGAAAACAGACAAGAAATGGTTCTAGTTTGGTTACTAGAATATCAAAGCTCTAGTAACTACTCATAAAACATAATCTGAAAGAATAAAAATTGATTTAAAGCTTTCCAAATATGGCAACTGCTCATGTGCTGCTTTTCACACACTTTGGTTTTCAATTATCCAGTATCCTGTAAATTGTAAAAATCAGACCAAAGCAAGCAAACTGGAATAACCTACTCACATGTGGGAAAGGTTTCTCAGGGGTCTGAACATTCTTCTCTGGATGTTTGCAATTTCAATGCCCTCCAAGCCACTGTAAGCAACAAATTCTCAGTAAAAGGCCATAGAAACTCAGTAGTAAAAGAACAAACTTTATGAACATTTAATTGTGCTTCTGTAGTTATAGGAAACTGGAAAGGAACTTGAATTGCCTCTGTCATCCCTTTGAAACTCAAAGTGGAAGACTATATAACAGCTCAAATGAAATAAAATAAATTGCAGCTAATTCTTTATAAACTTGCTGTTCTTCCTAAAATCATTAAGAAAGCTCTTTAACTGCTCTCAGCAGTGCGATCTCTGGTTATCAAAAGCATGTACACTGCTGGCTACAGCTCAGGGGTCAGGTCATAAACTCCTATTAAGCTCACATCCAGGGAAACATCTCTTTTGGGCCCTCCACAAGTATTTCTAGTAGGACCTGTTGGGATAGGACAATGGGTAATGGTTTTAAACTAAAAGGTGGGGGATTCAGGCTGGATATAAGGATTATTATAATTTTTTTTTAATGAGGGTGGTGAAACACAGGCAGGGGTTGCTCAGAAAGGTGGTAGAGGCCCCATCCCTGGAAACATTCAAGGTCTGGTTCCACCAGGCTCTGAGCAAACTTGTCTAACTGCAGATGTTCCTGCTCACTGCAGGGGGTTTGGACTAGATGACTTTTAAAGGTCCCTTCCAACCCAAAATATGCCGTCATTCTATGATCTGACTGGTTCTTACCAGTGATTTTGTCTGCCAAGCTGGTATTTGCGGACATTCAGTGGCCTGTGAAGATGTACTTAAATCTACCACAGGCTAATTTCAGATTTGCGAGATTGTCACTGCACTGTCACACAGTTTTAGGGAAGAGCTCTGCTGGCAGAATTCCAGTTAGAGCTGCCGTGTTAGTGTACCCACAAAAACTTCCCCTGAACTCCCTTAAAAGATTTGTAAAAGTTTCCTTCTGACAGGGCAGCTGAATCATACTTGGTTTATATTGTTCTTTTCATGGTGTTAGCAGTAGAGTTTGTAAGAATGGAAGTATGTCCCCAAACTTGTACTTCTACCAAATTCCTTTGTAATTCCTGTCTCTCCTAATAGTACCTGCCATGGTGTTAATAGCCCCAATATGACACTTAAGCTCTGTGACAAAATTATGCCAGGTCAAACAAGGATTGCATTACTCTTGTTCTATAATAGCAGAAAAGATAATATCCCATTCTAAGATGTATTTATCATCTTTTCTTGTTGGAAACATTTGCATCGTGAAACTGGTATTTTCAGGAGGGAGAATTTGAGTATTTATTTTTCAGGCTCTAATTGTTACGTATCATCAATATAACTGTAAGCTATTTCAAGGGCAATACCTTCTAAAACGTATTCTGGATCATATCCTTCTGAAGGACATGTGCATAACCACAAAGAAAATATAGCCAAAATATAAAAACTTGATACTTACAGGGATTTGAGTTTAATTAGAAAATCAAACTGGTCTATTTGTATTTTCTTGATGGGGTTGTAAGAAAGGTTCCTGCAAACACAACATAGACATAAGTAACTTTGTACATCTTCCTTGCAGCTTGTTCTAAAAGTCAAACTATGTAGCCCATTCGATTTTCCAGTCCTGAAGGAAGGACTTGTACAATTGGCAGTTACAACTGCAAATGGTAGCATTTATTTAGTGCTATTCAGCATGCTAAGCCAAGTGGAAAGACTAGTTGGATACTTCACAGGCATGCTATTGCCACATGCACACATATGCACACAAAACTTCCTCCCCAACCTGATGCTTAAAGTTTTTGACTATAGCAATATGTAGTTATTAAACTTCCTGGACTTGTCTTTTGAGTAAAAGGACCTAGCTGAACTGCATGTAGTTAGAAATAAATTACAACTGATTCTTGTAGTTGCTAAAATCTGGGTTTTTTTTTGTAATCATTCACATGAGTTCGAGACAGAGGCAGTGGGATGTAAAAGACATTAGTATTACATGCTATCACTCTGTGCAAGAATTTCTAGATACATCCCCTTTTTCTTCTCCCTACAACTGTTCTTTATGTTTTCATTTTGATATTGTAACTAGAATGAGTAAACTCAGTAAATGCAGCTGTACACACAATTGCCCCAGTGTATTATGCTAGATCCCAACAATGCTGAGAAGGCACACAAAGAAGTTATTCCACACACTTCCTCCTCTCTTACAGACAGCTTTGTGACACCTTTCAGATTATGTGAGTAAGATTGGGACTTTCCAGCAGCATTTGCCTTTATATTGGAAAATCAGAGGCTGACTTTCCCATTTTATAAAAACCTTATACTTTTGGAACACTTTCACAGGAAGAAAATAGTGAAAAAAGGCACTTGTATGATGCTCTTACATGTTTATAATCTATTTTTAGAGCCAAATCCTGATATCACATTAAACATTTCCATAAAATTACTAATTTCTCATGTCTAGCATGGGCAACTTCATATAAGTTAAAAAGATCTAGAAAAAGGTGCAATTAGAACTTATCTTCTGCGACATGAAAATACACACACTTTACAAAACTATTCAGGGAAAAAAAGTTACATAGGATTACTTTTGGGATTAGTATTTTTAAGGCAAGATTTAAATGAGGCATACAAACAAGGTGCTCTTCTCTTTCCCAGAATTCATGACTGAAAGCATTATATCAAATGAGTAATATACAGTTCAATGTAATAAAAATAATCAAAAATCCTTACAGTTGTGAAAGCTCCTTTAGATCCTTAAATATATATGGAGGAAGTGATTCAATCTTGTTACTAGCCAAATCTCTGCAGAAACAGTCAGAGGTAGGATACAGTAAGTTCTTATCAGGCTCAGTAATTTTACTCAGCAGTTTTGCAATTTGAAGACACAAGTTTTATTCTATTTGTCAAATAGGATGTTATTAATCATATAGGTTATCAGGAACTTGGACTATAAACGAATGCTGTTATAACCAGGTGGGAAGCTAGATCCACCAGATCTCTTTTCGTCTAGTTCAGATATGCCATTATATCCATAATTTATTAGTATTTTATTTACATCAAAAAGAGAGAAAATACCTTTAACTTGGATTGTAGCAACTTCAAAATAAATTAAACATATGGTTTCATGATAAGAATTCTTTTACCTGAGCTAACCAGCACATCTTTCTCTTAGTTCTCTACTTTGCTCCTTATTTTCACTATATATACATCCAAATAACTGTGGACAGAGGAGGAAAGACCTCAGTTTGCCTGAAACTGGCAAACTGGTCTAAAATAAGGAAAGCACACACATCCCGCTAGACTGTGGTAATGTAAGATTATTCTGTTCAGGAAAAATAACAATCTTGTGAGCAAAACTCCTGATATTACTGATAGAGAGTACGTATTTTATTGATTGTTTCTTCCTGCTAAATATATAGAAAAAAAACCTGAGGATGCGTGCTATTTCCAGAGCACGGTATATGAATCAGAATTTATGGTAAGTGATATTTGCAACATAAATTACAAAACTTTGTGACTCTGGCAACTGAAAGAAGTAATGTACTCACAATTCATCCAACATCCGGAGAAAAGAAAAGCTGTTTTCACTTAAAGAGCTGATTTTATTTTCTCTCAATACCCTGAAAGAATAAAACAAACTTATGTTGCTACTTCTGCACATGATTTTGCTTTTGGAGAAAACTTTTTTTGTGGACTTGAAAAATTCTCTCTTCTCTGCATCTTCAGAAATTTGCCCAATTCAGTTAACAAGCTAATCAGATCTAGAAGCCTTCCATTTTACCATTTGATAAATAACATTTGGTGCTTATACACACAGGTGTTTGTGCAGATATATGCACACACACATATATATACCCATATGAAGCTGGTATAAATTGACTGACAGCAGGAGGAACATTAAGTGAGATGGAAGATTAAGCAACCTAACCACATTACAGACACAAGCCCATGGCCATGAATCTTTTCCTTCACCCTTATTTCATCTGCCATTGAGCTTGCTCCTTAAATGAACAACCTGTATTGTGAAAGCAAAGGGAAAGCCAAGACTATGGGCACTGCATGAGTTAAAAATTGAAAGGGACAGCCTCTGTAGAGCCTACTGATTTCTCAAAAATTGGAAGGGGTTTTCAGAAGAAGCTTGGAGGAGTATTGTGAAAGTGGTGAGCTAGCCAACACACCAGACAACCAAACTCCTAAAAATGAAGGAACAAGTTATGTATTCTGTATGTTTGCTGCTTTTTATTATGAGATTTTTGCCTCCTTTTCCAAGTAAAAAGTTTGAGTGAAAGTTTCTAAATCTTAACATCAGTCAAAATTGTTTCAGTGAGCTTTGGTTGCATATATCAGTACTGACCTTTGCTATAAATGTAAAGAGTGGCTATTCTATACGGCACTAATTTAAAACCAAGCATTTTAATTTAATGTCCTTGAGGTCTAAATTGCCATGATACTCAGGAAACTTTTGTAGTAGCTGTAATGAATCACTTGACTGTTCAGCATAAGCATATCTCACTCTGGCTAGCTAACATATCCTATTACTTACAGTACAGTTAGAGTGTTGCAGGAGATGAAAGTGGCATTTCTTACATGATGGATATGGTTGCCTTCAAGGTCTCTGGGATATAAAAACAAAACATCAATCACTGAAAAAAAAAATCAGGCAGTTATTCTAAGGTAACTGAAGAAAAATACTACCAGAACTTCATGACTGCACAGAAGAGGGTGGGAACCAGACATGTAATATTTCTGCACACTTAATTGATGACTTCAGGTCAGCAACCCTGCAGTCACCTAGCAGGCATGCTGTTAGATCCAGTGCTCCATGAGAAAATGTGGCATGGAAGTGCCATACAAAGACAACAGAGTAATATTTTCCTAGTGAAATAAGGTAGACTTACAGCCAGTTTAGCCTTGGCATATATCGGCACAGAGGTTTATCAGGCAAATGAGCAACAGAATTATTCATCATCTCCCTGAAGAGAAAAAAAAAAAAGAGAAATAATGCAGCTGGCTATATTTGCCCAGAATTACATTGTAGAAAATAGGTCTCTTATATATGTGCTTTTGCATTCTGTGGTGTGGTATTTTGTCCTTGACTTATTAATTACCAGGTAAAAATGTTCACTTCAGAGCTATTTATATAAAATATAGCAAGCCAATACAAGTATTTTGACTATTCAGTCATAACATGTAACTCCTATGGGTTGCAGAGGAAGGGGAATATGGAAGGAGGTTTCCCTCTAGCTCACAGGGGAGGATGATCTCTTGTCTTTGTGCCCGGAGCAGGCAGCAGTGGGTTGTGGACAGGGCTGTGGGATCCCTGCATCCTTCACTGGAAGACAACCAGCACCCATGGCTGTAGCTGCCGCCTCCTTGCCCTCTCAGTGATATTATCTCTTCACCATTTTCCCCACCCTTCTCCCTATGCTTTTCTAGACACTTCATGTCCACTGCTGCCAAAATCCTCCTACTCTGGCACATTTTGCCTGGTGGCAAGAAGAAGCTGTACGTGTGCTGGCAGCATTCCCAGGTGAGCAAGCACAGTCATTATAAAAAGGTTTTATATATGTATTTAAATACTGTTCTGTTCTTTGAAATAAAACTTTTAGTCTTATTCCATACTTACAGGAGAATAAGTGATTTGAGTCCATAAAATGTTAATGGAGAGATCCGATTTATCCTATTATTTTCAATTATCCTATAAATTACAGCAAAGCATGTATCAGATTGATAACTGACTGCAGTCTTAAACTGAACAGATGATAAAAAGTAATATACTTTGAAGTGGATTTCTTAAAATGTCCACTCAATGTACTTTAAAAATTAACACACTACTCCTTAGCAGGCCAGGTTATTCATTGAATTAATTTATTTCCAGAATAATTTAATAATAATAAAAAAATGAATTTAGAATAATTGCTTTCAATTTTGAAAAAAACTTTTTCTGTGAGTTTTTAAAATTCTTAGATCAAGATATTTTGAATGGATTATCTGTGAAAACAAAGCAGCACCACATAACAGTGTTCTATCAGTGCAACAGTTCCAAAAGCATCTTATTATTTGCTTATTTTTAATAACTTTACTGAATTGAAAGAGTGTTTCGTTTTCATCTCTCTGAAAAACAGTAATAAAGCACATTTCAAGCAGTATTTACAGGGAAAAAAAATGTCTCAAAAAAAATCTCTTTTTACTCTTTTGTAGTATTGGAGTTATGTATTGATTTTTAACAAGCAATTACTAATAAACATTATTTAATATTTTAGAAGTCATCACTCATTGGAGCCATTAATGCCCAAGAACTAGTTCCTATTCTCACCAATCAACTGTATTTTTACCCTGTATGATGTAACAGGAATTCCTTAGTTACTATCTAGTATAAAAGTATTGCTATGCACATCAGTGAAAGCAGTCCGGATATTTCTTTGCCTTGCTTCAATTATTCCTTGGGAAAATAAACACAAAAAATAAGAAAACAACATACAGCCATTCAAGTCTGTGGAGATCTGCAAAGACACCAGGCTTCAAAACAGTTATTTTGTTGTTACTCAGGTACCTAAAACAAGACCAAACAAAGACAAATGGAGAGATTATTTAGTATCAGATGCATGAAACTTGGCTTTAAGATTTCTTTTTTGCCACTGATAATTTATGAGCATACAATTAAAATGATTCATAATTATTGTTTTGATTATGGTAATTCTCATGCCCTTCTTTGAGAGCAAGGTGAGACTCTCTCTGGTGAGGACTTTCAGAGCAATTGTGTAGAACATTTTGTTTTTTCTATAGGAAAACACAGCAAGCTAAACATTTTCACTATGTCATATTTTTGGCCCTTCCCAGTTTTCTTCTGCAGACTGATTCTGTCCTGGTTTAAAACTGGACAGATTTGTTCCATGAATGTTCCCAGGATCCCATTCAGACTTTGCCAAGGACGTTAATCATAAATGTAGATACTAGAATCATGGAAAAAGAAAGGCTGAGAAAAGAAGGAGAAGGGATGGTATAAATAGTCTAGGTAGGTAATAATAGCAGCTGAAATAACAGATAATAAACCACGCTTGTGTGATGGAAACATAAGAGGTAAACATTTTAAATTTTTCCTTTTAAAAACATTTTAGGAACAAAATCCTGGACGACACAATGCAATTTATTTGTTGTCTCTTTCACTAAGCATCTTCCTTAAAAGCTAGAAGCGCTGTTTAAAAAGCTGCTGCAAAATTAAAAGCGTTCTTTTGATTACTGATACTGGTTACTTTGGTTTGCTTCTGTAAACCAAAATGCAATGTTAAGGAGTTTTCAACCATCACATGCTCTCGCTTTTGTTTTATGTTTCTATGATTCTCTTTGACTTTCTGCAGGGTAAATAGGCTACTATATATTGTTGCCTTCTTCCATTCTGAGGATTTGGGGAATAGGAGTGAAGTATAGAGCCTGCTTGTATTTTCAAGGTATTGACCTGTTGGATAAACTTGTACAGATGGCTCTTAATCTATCTCTACTTTCTCAATCCAGTGGTTGAGTTAAAGATTTAGGCCATTTTGCAACTTCTTAACATTGCATCAAATAAGAGAGAGACCTCCATAACAACTCTCAGAGCTCTTTCCACTGCTTTTTACTTCAATGTTCAAAAAGCAATACTTACAATTTTGTCAAATTGAATAAGCCTTTAAAAGCACGTTCAGATACAGCTCTGATTTTATTATTTTGAAGATACCTAAGAAGATACAAAACCAACAGCAGTTAATTCTCCAAGCACACAGTCAGAGCAAGCATAAATAGCCAATAGAAATCCATCAGCTAAACTGAATGTACATATTATACTTGAAAAGAAGCTGTCAAAGTTGTTACACATTAAATTTGATAATAAACAATTCACAGCACTACAGCTGCAAAGAGTGCAAAGATGTTTTAAAAGAAATACCCTCCCTTCCCTCCAAGTAGAATTATGAAACTCAATTAAAGGAATACTTGGTTTGCCTGAGATGAACAACAAAGTGGTTGGTTGTCATCGCCTGGTTTAGGCCCTAACTTTGAAGCTCTCAGCTGTGTCTCCTGATTTTTATGTTTAGGCAGAACACTACTACAAGCAAAGTTTTGCATCGCAAATGTCAAATGATAATGCATTTTGATTTTTTTATTTGTACTATAAGAGAATTTTCAAAATGCATTTTTACAATAATATAATAAAAATGTATAACTAATCTGTAAACTAAAGAATACTAAGTTTTCCCTTCTAGCTCCTTTGATGAAATAATGTGTAAAAAAAATTTAACTGCAAACATTAAATCCTTTTCATATAACGTTTAATTATTACAGACTTAGTCTCTGGTTAATGTTTTAATATCAATCGTTTTAGTTAAGTTACAGTTAATAAAGCATCCAGAAACATTCCTGGTCAAAAGCAAGGAGAAATCTGATATTGGCTTTTACAAAATGGACTTGTGTCAAACACTGCTCAAGAGCTTTCTTAAAATTTACAGCTATTGATCAGAAAGGTGTGAAATCAGTGTTAGAAACAAATGTTTTCTACAGATAGATATGGATGTATTTCTTTTAATGAAAACGGACCTTTCAAGGCTGTAAGGTCAAAATAGCACTTAATTTTGTGAACACGAGATGGTGCTGCAGTGCAGCACACGTTCTGTAACAGTTACACTCCGGTATGTTTCCTAGGAATATTAAGTGTCTTGAATTGGTGATATAGAAGCCCTACTCCTATTAAATTTTGCATTTAATTCTGAATTTCAGTAGCTCTATACAAAGAAAACTTGTTAAAGCCTATGATATACGTTAGACATCATAAAATGTAGCACATTGTGTTGCCATAACCACTTGTCTAGCTGTGGTGTTATCAAATTGTTACCAGACATAATTAGGAGTAAAATAAAGCTCCATGTGAGTGAGCATCAAATGACAATGGGAAGTTCAAGTTTCCAGATTTTTGTTTTGCAGAATATATATATTAAGTTACTTTAATTCCTTTTGGCATATTACTATTTATTATAAAAGTAACTTCCTTCAGACATGATGAAAGTTTAGCATTTTTCTGGTAAAAAACAGAATATGCAGGAAATTATGGTTCTGCAAAAGAAAGATGTCAACTCAAACTATTTTAGCTAAGTAACCAAATTAGTATTTAGCCAAATGAGTTACTGTCATGAGTTGAGGTGTGAGGCAAAACAGAATTTGGAGTGGAAACTGAAGGTTGTCACTTAGATGTTAAGCTCTGTGTATGTGTATGGGAAAGGATAAAGATTTAAGACACTAAATAAATGTATTAAATTGAAGCACTGCTTACAGATATTTAAGATCTTGGTATTTCTTGAAAGTGTCAGCAGAAAGTTTCCTTAGCAGATTCCTCTGAAGAGACCTGTAGGAATGAATCCACAGAGTAAAACTACTCTCCCAACTTCTTACAGTGCTGCCTCTTTTATTACTCACTAAGAGCAGCTTTATACTGCTAAATAATAAAAGCAACATGAAAACATCTGAATATGCTACCTCTGTCTGAATATTTGTATCTATTTAAGCAGTAAGCTAAATACTTCATCATAAAAAAATACTCTTCCATGTTCCCAGAGCAACTGACAAAATGATAATTAAATCTAAGAGTTAAAAAGATTTGAGTACATATTAAACCACAGATTTATTTCAAATCTCAAATACATAGAAAGCTTATTTCCCAGTGCATGTGTCGCTATGCCACCAGCTCCATTTGGCACCAACTGAAGTGTCCTGTTGAGAATCAAAATCATTCAGGGCATGGTTTGATTAGAAGAGAGTCTAACCTGAATTCAGCTGAATTAATTCACTGATTTTTTCTATAGCTAAAGCTTAGCCATTATTTCTGAAGTCTTTGTTGGCCCTGAACTGCCAGCCAGTTTAAATATGTATTTGACATTCCACATCAACCTTCATCACGGGATACTGTTGTACTTCATGGACATGGGCACAGCAAGGAGAATGTCAGCCACAGATGAACACAAACTGGTACCAAACAGAAAGATTCATACCCCTACTGTGCAGAGATCTTCAGGTGGACACATGATGCTGTCTTCTGCTCATCACACAGAAAACAGCCTCTCAGACAGTGATGTGCAAATTAAAAGCAATGTCAACCATTCCCTGATCTCTTCAAAAAGTCTGACTTACATATACAGGTCTGTATGACGACCCAATCTAGATTAAATAATTTTAAATAATGGCGTATTCAGAAACAGAAAATGAGAACTAAAAACATTTGTTCAAGTAGGTAGTTCCACTGAATTCAAGGATATTGACTATTGGCATGAATAGAGATTAGGAATATTGCCAAGATCATAGAAAAAGTTCTTAAGCATTGTGTCTTGAAACATTTCTTCTGAAGACTTCTTTAGATTCTTGAAATTGTTGCTGGTTCAAGTCACTATTACAAACATGAAATATCAATTCACACAGAGTGTTTTGGTTCCTTTTCTCTCTTTTTGTGCAGGGAGAATCTATACTTTTATCAACAGACACACATCATGCTTTCACAAGCACCAGCTGAGCCAACCTGTCATAATTATAAGGCTGTAGTTGTGAAAATGTTGTAGGATTGGTAGTCAATCCTGAACAGAGCAAGAGGCTACTTTTCTGTTCTACTTACATTATGGTTATGTTTGAAGAGACTGATGGGACAGAACGCAACTTGGCAGCATCACAGAAGATCTCCAGCCTTTGACAGGTACACTCTGCTGGCACAGCACCAGCCACTGTGTGGGAACAAGAACATGGTCATGACAAAAGGTGGGGTGAGTGGTTTGATGGGATGTGGAGAAAAGAAATACTGTGTAATAGAACAAAAATTAGACATACGAGGCTGAATTGAACAGAAAATAAAGCACCTGGTTTTACATAATTGATTTAGACCTGGGAACCCCTAACAATAAGTATAAAGGGACACAAAAAAGTTACGTACTGATTTCTGTGATAAAGCTTGTTAAAAGCTCTTGAGTTTTAGGCTTGATACACAGGCCTCTGGCATGGATTTTTTTTGTGCCTCTTTTTTAGATTATACAGTCCTCATATTTACTAGAATTAGCACAGTTCTGTCCAAGCAAAAACAGGATGAAAATGGGTCAGAAAATCTTTGTTCCCTTTCACCCTATTTCTACACTTTAAGTTAGTGCTCATGGTAGACAGCAGAATCAGAAAATCCATCCAAAGGAATGAAAGCTCACAGAAGTGGTGGGGATTTGCAAGAATCATTTGATGTATGAAGAAGTGAATTTGGAGGAATGTTGCCTTCATTTCACTCTGAAAGACAGGTTTTTCATGGACTTTCCAGCAGCACTGATATATTCAGATAATATATATGTTGCCCTGCTAGTTCACATATATTTGATGCTTCTCCTGCAGAAAATGAATCACTCTAAATGGAACTGAAATGAGCTTCGATACATTTGTTCATCTGAGGTATGTTCTATTTTACTATATATGAAACTAAACTATATATTTCTCTTTCTGATAACTGTATCTCCAGCATATTTCCTTCTAGGAATCATCAGTAATAATCACACAAGTAATATCTGTAATTACTTACAGCACTCGGGTGTCTTTGTCTGGGATGCATACAGAGATTTCATTTTATTATATTTGTCCTTTGTATAATGCTTATCAAATTGCAGAGACCATCCATTGTAGTCCTCTAATAAAAAAAATAAGCAAACCACAAATAGAAGTCTCATTAGAATAGAAATAGAAAGTAGAATTGCCTTCACTAAATTTAAGTCCATCAAGGTTTATCTAAATGCAATGTTTTTTTTTTTTTTCAGAACATTTCATAGAGCACTAAACTACTTTATTTTTATACCTCTGCCTAATCACATGCATGTATAGAGATTATGAACTGCATAGTCATAACAGCTTGTTATACCTTCACCATTTTCTGTGACAGTTGTACCAAAACAGTATCATCTTCCATTTCAGAAATTTTTGTTTATGTAAGAGTCTAAAAACGAGAAACAACCATACTTTCCTACCTCCTTAAACATGTGGGTTTCTCAGTCCAGGAAAGCTCAAATGATTATAATGACCTGACTACTTCTTTCAGAGGGCTGTCTCGCTCTATCACAGCCTATAATTTCTTTCCTGAAATTCTAGATGAAGGCCAAGTGGTCACTTCTTTTCAAGAAAATGGGTGAAGCGGTGTAACATATTCAAGTTGGTATGTTGAAGCTAAGCTTAATATTCACCTTCGTAAACAAAGTACTATTACATATTACCAGTCTGGTCACTATGTCTAGATGTAGTGGCACAGACTGGTTTATATCCATAAAGGCAAAAACTGAAGAATAGATCTTTCAGTTTCTTTACACAAATAGGGATTTCCAGATAAAGGGGTGCTGGAAATAACTACAGATCTGTATCCTGGGCTGTATCAAAAGGAACGCGACCAGTAGGTCAAGGGAGGTGATCCAACTCCTCTGCTCTCGTGAGACCTCACTTGGAATACTGTGTGAAGTTCTGGTGTCCTCAGCATTAAAAGGACATGCAACTGTTGGAACGAGTGCAGAGGAGGGCCACAGGGATGATCAGGGGACTGGAGCACCTCCCATATGAAGACAGGATGAGAGAGTTAGTGCTGTTCAGCCTGGAGAAGAGAAGGCTGCGTGGACACCTCATAGCAGCCTTCCAGTATCTGAAGGGGGCCTATAGGG
>JASSUY010028889.1:0-10785 GCA_032466535.1 Forpus xanthops
CTGACAAGAAGAGGTGCCATGCTCACCAACAAGGAAGGGCTGGTTGGAAATGTGACACTCCAGGGTACCTTGATTGCTGTGATCATGTGATGGTCGAATTTGAGATTCTCAGGAGAGTGAGAAGAGCATGCAGCAAGCTCACTGCCCTGGACTTCAAGAGAGCAGACTTTGGCCTCTTCAGGAACCTGTTCAGTAAGGTTCCCTCGGATATAGCACTAGAGGGCAGGAGGGCCCAAGACTGTTGGTTGATATTCAAGGATCACCTGCTGCAAGCTCAGGAGTGTTGCAATGTGACTACAAGGAAGTGCAGCAGGACAGCCAAGAGACCTTGGATGGATATGGAGCTGCTTAAGAAAGTTCAAAGGAAAACAGAGGCTTTTAAAAGGTGGAAGCAAGGACAGGCAGCCTGGGAAGAATACAGGGATGCTGTTCAGGAAGATAGGGACCAGGTTAGGAAAGTTAAGGCCCACTTAGAATTAAACTTGGCTAGGGATGTTAAGGATAGCAGGAAGAGATTCTATAGGTATATTGCAAATAAAAGGCAGACTAGGGGTAATGTAGGTCCTCTCCAGAAGCTATCAGGATAACTGGCTACCCTGGAGTTGGAGAAGGCTGAGGTTCTTAACAACTTCTTTGCCTCAGTCTTCACTGGCAAATGCTTTGATCACACCACCCAAGTCTTGGAAGGCAGATGCAGGAACTGTAAAAATGAAGACCCTAGGCCTACTGTGGGAATGGATCTGGTTCAAGACCATCTTCAGAGCTTGAATGAGCACAAGTCCATTGGACCTGATGAAATTTGACCGCGGGTCCTGAAGGAGCTGGCAAATGAAGTTGCTAAGACACTGTCCATCGTATTTGAAAAATCATGGCAGTCAGGTGAAGCTCCCAATGATTGGAAAAAGGGTAATATAACCCCCATTTTCAAGAAGGGAAAAATGGATGACCTTGGGAATTACAGACCAGCCAGTCTCACCTCTGTGCCTGGTAAAATCTTAGAGGAGATTCTCCTGGAAGTCATGCTAAGGCATATGAAAAACAATAAGGTGTTTGTTGACAGCCAGCATGGCTTCACTAAGGGGAAATCCTGCCTGACCCATTTGGTAGTCTTCTATCATGGGGCTACAGAACTGATGGACAGGGGTAAAGCAGTTGATGTCTACTGGACTTGTGCAAAGCATTCAATACTGTCCCACAAGACATCCTTGTCTCTAAATTAGAGATATCAATTTGATGAATGGACCATTTGATGGATAAAGAACTGGGTGGCTGGCCACATGCAAAGAGTTGTGTTCGATGGCTCAATGTCCAGCAGGAGACAAGTAATAAGTGATGTCCCTCAGGGATTGGTGTTGGGACATATCTTGTTCAACATCTTTGTCAGTGACATGGACAGTGGGATTGAGTGTGCCCTGAGAGTTTGCCGATGAAACCAAGCTATGTGGTTCAGTTGAAAGGTTGGAGGAAAAGAATACCATCCAGAGGGACCTTGATATGCTTGTGAGGTGGGCTGATGCCAACTTTATAAAGTTTAACCATGCCAAGTGCAAGGTCCTACACTTGGGTGGGAACAATCCCAGGCACAGCTACGGATTGGGCAGAGATGATATTCAGAGCAGCCCTGTGGAGAAGGGCTGGGGATGTTGGTTGTTGAGAAAATTAATATGAGCCAGCAATGTGCGCTTGCAGCCCAGAAAGCCAACTGTATCCTTGGCTGCATCAAGAGGAGCATGACCAGCAGGTTGAGGGAGGTGATCCTTCCCCTCTACTCAGCTCTTGTGAGAACTCACTTGGAGTATTGTGTGTAGTTCTGGTGTCCTCAACATAAAAAGGACATGGAAGTGTTGGAACAAGTCCAGAGGAGGACCACAAGGATGATCAGGGGACTGGAGCACCTCCCCTATGAGGATAGGATGAGAGAGTTGGGGCTGTTCAGCCTGGAGCAGAGAAGGCTGCATGAAGGCCTCATAACAGCCTTCCAATATCTGAGGGGGGGATATAAGAATGCTGGGGAGGGACTCTTTAGTCGGGACTGTAGTTGGAGGACAAGGGGTGACAAGTTCAAACTTAAACAGAGGAAGTTTAGTTTGGATATAAGTGAGAAATTCCTTACTGTAAGGGTGGTGAGGCACTGGAATGGGTTTTCCCAGGGAAGATGTGAATGCTCCATTGCTGTCAGTGTTCAAAGCCAGGTTGTACAGAGCCTTGGGTGACATGGTTTAGTGGGAGGTGTCCCTGCCCATAGCAGGGGGGTTGGAACTAGATGATCTTAAGGTGCTTTCCAATCCTAGCTATTCTATGATTCTATAAAGATCAGGTATTGACTGGGTTATTGATGAAGCCAAGGACCATGGAATTAGGACCATAGGAGGGTTGACAGGGATTTAGCCCTCACCAAGTAAGGAAAGCAGAGATTATTACAAGGTCTAAGCCCAGGGAGAATAAAAGGAAAAGGAGGAGCTTCCTGAAAGTACCTTTAAAATACCTGTGTTAAAGCCATTACTAAACCAAACCAAAGCACCATCACTCCTTTCTTCTCTCTCTTCTTCTCTTCATCTAGAACAGTCATATGCTATGAATTGCCTTTTTTAAGTTGAATATGAATAAAAGAGTGTGTGGACAAAGCTTAGAGAAGCATTGATTTGCTTTTTTCAGCCTATCCCCATTTCAGTCTACCATAATTTGAATAATTTCCCTGGTCTTTTTATTCCTTATCCTTTTTCGTCCAATTCCTCTGCAGTTGGTGTTGTTAGGGCTAGGGGCTTTGGAGCCCTGACCCACACTTTGTCATTAGCCTCCAAATTTATCTCCAGAAAAAAGGCATATCAGAAGGAATTCCTTTATTCTGTTGCTAGAAGGTGGAAACATTTAGATATGGAGAGAAGGTAACTTTTCCAAGCAAAACATGTAAAAATTTGTCATTGTTCTGTTCTCCAAAGGGATGCCGCTACTATTATCTTTACTAGTAAAAAAATACCACTAATAATAACAATGACCAGGGGAAAATGCAGGGGAAGAGAACAAAAATCATTGCTGCTACCACAAATTATGCAGTTGAGTTTCCCACATTTAGGGAAATAGCAGGGGTCAGCGCACTCAGAGTGCAAGGGATGAGCCTAGCCCTAGGAAGAGCCGACATCGAAGGATCAGAAAACGATGTCACTATGAACACTTGGCCGCCACAAGCCAGTTATCCACCCCTTACTCCATACCATTCACTTCATGCTCATATCCCATATTTTCAATATGCCATCATAGATATATATATACATCTACACACAGAGAAATAAAAACCTCCCTTCCCCTCTAGTAGTGTTACATATATCAAATATATATCTGGTACTGAATGGCTTAGAGGACTGAAATCAACAGCATTATTTCTTGCCTGCCATAAGAGTGATTTTGTTTTCCTTATGTAAGTGGAGAGCACTTCAGAGAGCACAAGTATGTGGGCAGAGGTCTAAAATTTGTGTCAGTCTGACTCCTCATTTGTCACTAAACACAGGGCAACTTCTTTAGCAGGAGTGGTGAGCATATTTCATATCAATTTCTGTAGGCCAAAGTTACTAGCAAATCAAAACTTTTCTGCAGAGAACCCTCTTTGTCTTTTCCTACAGAAATTTAAAAAAAAAAAAAAAAAAAAAAAAAACAACCAAACAAACAAAAAAAAACCCTGCATCTGTCAAACAATATTTCAGCATGTGGGAAGTCCTGTTTCCTCCATAGGAACAGAGTACACTGCTGCTCTTTTCCAGGATGGACCACTGTGAAGTTCTCTGTGATGGTATTAGTATAAGGCATAATGGACCTCTAAGGTCTCTTCCAAACCAAACCATTCAACAATTCTATGACCCTGTGATCTAGGCTAACTGTTTCATCTAATGGAAATGAGAGTAGAAACTATTTCCCTTGGACGTAGATTTTCTTTTTTCTATGAAAGACATCATTTTACTTGTTATTTCATAAAAATGGTGCTGAAATATATTCTACTTCAGAACAACATTATTTAGAGAAGATGATGAGAGTCCTTTGATATTATATTACATGGTCATTTTGCCAAGATATTTGTTAATCTAGGCAGTTTAAGCAGCAAAGATTTTAATATGATTTTTGAGTCAAATGCCCTCATTAGTGTTGCTAATTAAGAAGTGATACTCATGTGAGATGTGTGAACAACGAAATAAACCCAAATATAGTGTATTTTATAAAAGGAATGTTTGGCAAACAAAAATAACAAATAAGGCCAGACCCTATTTAATCTCAGTCTTGTCTGATTGTCAACACATTGTCTGCTGTAAACAGCATTTGTGGAAAATTTTGAACTGTTTGCAGATCATCTACTCTGGTTTTGAAGATGCTGCTGGTTATGTGAAAGTATTTACTGTGGAGCTTGATTTAAATAATTTATTTTCATTGCCCATTGTCAATCTTCCAATAATTGCTTTTAGCTATTCACTGCTGCAGCATGTTATTAATAATGAAATCTGCTGCCACTTTTCTAAGAGTATGTGAAAGCATTCTAACAATTTGAACAAGACTTAAATTAAGCTACAAAAATTGGAAGGATTCTAAAGAAATTGCAGTTCTCAGTAGAGAGAATTATTCTCTTGGTTTAAAGGATAAAAAAAAAAAAATCTTGCTGTCTGTAACTCAGTTTCTATTAAACTCTGTGTGGTTTCTGAAAATTTACAAAATCTTTCTCAATATTGGCTGAAGAGCAATGTTATAATGAAATTAAGGTTTCATGGGAGATTTCAGTACCTTCATACACTGACCGCAGATACAATCACAAGAAAGAAGATGGAAAAAAACTTTCTAAACCAGTCCATACATGACACACTAGCATAAAGGTGGTGGTTCAATTAATTTTTTGGTTTAGGCTCTGCTCATGGCCCTGAAGTGTGGTACTCAGGCTCTGACTGACAGGTCCAGTTTGTAACATACAGCAAGAGACTTGGAAATTAGCAGAGACACAGAAGATACATGAGAATTCAACTGAGTCAGCAAGAGGGCAGGGAAGAGGGAGCAAGTCACAGAAGTCTTGTAGAACAGGTGGGAAACACATTCTCAGCAGGAGAAATAAGGAGGGATAAAGAGAAGGGAACGCATCAGAAGCAGATATCAGGCCATGGATAATCTGCCTTCATTTGTTCACCTCTGGTTTTTTACCTTTACAAGGCCTTCTCAAGGTTTTTGTTGCTGTTTTTTTTTTTTTTTTATTTTGATGTGATTCCTTTCCTCTTTACCATGACCTGGCTGCATTCTAGCTTTTTTCTTCATAAGTGAACACAGTACAATAAAATGAAGAACACTTTCTTGCTTTGTGGTCATCAATCTTTTTGTATTCAGCCTTCAGAAACATCTAGCTCTATCCCTTTTTGTCTCTTCCTTGTCTTCTACACAAGTTACATTTCTATTTCTTACATATTATTCTTCAGACAACTTTCACAATCAATAAATCGTGCCTTACTTTAGTGCCATGCTTTGCAATGGAGTTAACTAAACCTTGCTCTCAGCCCTTGACCCAAACACAATGACTCAGCTTTTACTTACTCTGTTACTTCTACTTCAGAATATCCTCACAAAATCTCCTACATGGCAGACCTAGTTGTTTGCCATTCTTTAACTTTCCAGCTTTTACTGAGCTTTGAAGACCAATCATGAAGCAAGTGGTTGGGCTAACTGTTGATAAATGCCAGAATTTTAAGGAGAATATGGAAGAAGTGGATGAATGTTTAAACAGTTTCAGTTTTGGTAAATGACATTTGAAAGCAACCCAAAATACTAGTTAAAGATAGATAAAACATAGCGTCATATGCCAATGAGTATAGACAATTTTACATCAAAATTAGAGCAGAAAAAGACACTTTTTACAACTTTTAGCTTAAACACAGTTCTAGAGACTAACATCAAACACCTGAGTACCTTTTTCCCACAAAAGATAAAGAAATGCCTGTAGGGCTGTAGTTCAAGACACCTGATTCTGATGTCTAGCATCACTAGTGTGTCTAGAAAAAACAAAAGTTAGCACACGCTGCTGGAGCACGCATGTTTCTACCATTACCGACATTTGTAACTTCACTCTAGAGAAAGCCAGCAGACTGCCTTTCTACACCATCTTCCAGAGACCACTTTGTTCTGTTTCAAATGCTACTAGCAGAAGGCAGGAGCAAAGCACACAAAAGCCTGCAGTTAAGTTAAGAGCCTCCTCACTGAAGGCTGCCATACATGGTTAACTCTTTATCACTGGCATGCAGGAAGATGGGACACATTCATAGATTACTGAACACATCAAAAACATGTCTGGCTTAGGCAGTTCTGAAGCTACAGATGGTTAGAGCGTGGGAACAAAGATGGAGGAAATATGATATGTTTGCCCTGTTTTCATGGCTCTTTCCTGGGCATCTGCTCTTTGACAGCTATCAGAGATGGCATGCTGAGATAGATGGTGAGATTCAATAAAATATCTCTTATATTGTTATGATCTTAGTGAAACTCAAAATAATCTGACTGACTGAGGAGAAAGAAGTTGAAGAATGGAATACCACTCAGAGGGTATTTTAGACTTCTCTAATGTAGACATCTACAGCTGCCCTTGAAGGAAACAGACACAATCAGGCTTGATTCATTTGACCTACTTGAATGCTCTACTTTTGACAACATCAGTTACAGTCTCAAGATACCTATTCCTTTCCATTGACCATGAAAGGAGCCCAGGGTAAGTAGCCCAGAGATAGACCTTTACATTTCAGACATCAGTGTTACATTACTTTAATTCTATCTGGAATATCTTTACAGTGATTTTGAAGCATTTGAGTCATATTTTGAGAGAAAGAAAAATAACTGCAAAGCAAGTGAATCACTGATTTCCCCCATCCCCCACTCCAAATAGCCATGATTCAACCCACAGATGACACATACTACAAAATGAGGCAACACTTGCATTTAACAGTCATATAGACAGCAGGTCTAAATGCACACCAATTTTATAGTGTGATGACTTTTTCCTCAATGGCCAATGTTATGATAGGAACAGCAAGTAGAGATAGTGTTAGACTAACATGTTCTATGATGGTCTAGCTTTAAGAGTTACAATGGTCATAATTTCAGACACTGTCAAATATATGTAATATAAATAATTTATTGAAAGATGTTGTCCCATATCACTCAGCTTTAGCGAATGAACGAGTTACAATACATCAGGACCAGCACGAACCAGTAGGCTTGGATCAGAAAAGAAGAGCAGTTTTATAGGGACTGATCAAATATCTCCATCTTCAGATATCTCCATCTTTGTACCTATCAATAACTTTCTAAAGCCTGGCCTCAAAGCAGGTGCCTTAAGAAGAATAACAGACAGCATAAGATTAGATAGTAGCCCCTTTGAGTACTATTGTATCCTTCAGCATTTTGTGGCAAATAAAATTCTGGACTTATCCACACATTAGGAAATCCTTATGGTTTTCTCTGTGTGCTTTCCCAGCCTTTCATTGAAGCCATATAAATTTTAGTATGCAGTTAACATCAGGTACTTAATAGAGGTGCCTAGATTCCCCTTCTCTAGTTGGAGAGAGGATTTCTGCATTACTTAATTCAATGCTACGTATGACAGCATCTCAGAAAGGTAGGAATCATTCCTCTGTGGGCTATCTCCATTAGCTCTAGAAGTCAGCATGACATACTTAAACCTGGTGGTTTTTGATTGTCAGGGTTATGTGAGATGAGACTCTCCGTTTATTGATGCCTTTCCATTAATGACTTATACTGAGCTCCCAATTCAGGCATTGAGAGCTTTCAGTTCAAAATTATGATCTCTAAAAGACAACTGCTGTATGCACATGATTAAGGAGCAGTAATTTCTGCTGGTTCATCTGGCAACTTTTTCCAAACTATGCTTAAGACATCATATTTCACTTTAATACACATAGATCACATTTCTATGAAGCCTGTTCCAGCGTTTGAACACCCTCTTGGTAAAGAAATGCTTCCTAATGTCCAGTCTAAACCTTCCCTGTGTAGTTTTGAACCATTCCCTCTTGTCCTATCACTGGATCTCAGGGAGAAGAGGTCAGCACCTCCCTCCCTTGTTCCCTTCCTCAGGAAGCTGTGAAGAGCAATGAGGTAGCCCCTTAGCCTTGGTTTCTCCAAAACCCAAAGTCCTTAGTTGCTCCTCAGAAGACATGCCTTCCAGCCCTTTCACCAGCTTTGTTTCCCTCCTCTGGAAGCATTCAAGGACTTTCACATCCTTCTTAAACTGTGGGGCTCACAATTTCATGCAGTGCTTAGGGAGAGGCCACACCAACACTGAATGGAGTGGGATAATCACCTGTTTTGATCGTCTGGCTATATTGTGTTCGATGCACCGCAAGATGCCATTTGCCTTCTTGGCTGCCAGAGCACACTGTTGACACACTGTCTGCTGTTGACCAGCACCTTCAGATTCTTTTCTGCAGAGCTGCTCTCCAGTCAATCCTTTCCCAGTTTACACTGTGCCCAGCATTACTCCATCCTAGGTGCAGGATCCAGCCTCCAGGCCTGTTAAAATTCATTCCATTAATTATTGCCCATTTTATTCCAGATAGATAAATTCCAACTGTAAAAATAGATATGGGACATCTTATTCTTTGTGCGTTCACAATACAAAATCCAAAAGCCATAACATTTAAAAATATAGCCTTGATTTCAGCTCAACTGGAACATTCCTGCTTTTTAAAAAATATTTGGGAGAACGGTCCTTCATTAGAAGAATTCACCAGTATATCTTGGAGTTTTAGACCAAGATGTTACCAAATTGAAGAAATCAACTTTCTATGAAACTTTTCCAAGAAAAAATACTTTTCATTTGTCATATGTGTGAAAAAAATATACACAGCTTGAATTTAGGAACAACTGATTTACACGAACTGTAGAAGTCATCTCTTAGACTCAAACGTAATAACTGACTTTTTTGTTATTAGGAAGGTAAGGAGGCAAAAAAAGAATGAAGGAAAGAAGGAAACAAGAAAAATATTTTTTCAGAACGTAGCTGACATGCTTAACTACAGGATTCATGAGGAGGACTAACAATGATTACGGCATTTCACCGTAAACCTGTGGTACAAAATTAATCCTCCCTCCAGATTCATGCCAAAGGCAAGTTAACTCAGCTGTCATATAATCATCCAGGCTGAAATTGGGAGAGCCAAAGGAACTAATCCTGATGCTGGCCATACTGCTGCCTTTGGCTACAGAAACTAGAACGTCCTGATAATACTACTCATAGGGGCTTGCATAGATCACCAGTCCCTTTTGATAAAGGATCATATTCTTACGCATGGGAATGATTTTGCCCAAACGTCTTGGCTTCAGCTGCACACTAGGAATATTGATTGCTGTTAAGAGGACAGTTTTGGTAGGCATGCGGTACACCCAGATCCCTTTCCCATGGAATATTGGCAGGAAATTTAATATTTCCCTCTTAAAACACTGAGTATGGATCATATTTTTATAATCTCTGGATATGTGCCTATCCCTGAGAGAAGGAAGGATGTTCTCTTTATTTTTTGTATTTCAAATGGCTGTATCCTTATGGATATACTAAAGTTCCAGGGTCTATTCTCTGATGTCAAGATCACCAGGGACAGTCTTTTCAAATCTTTTCAAAACACAAGTGACAAGACCTAAACCACCTGCTAAGAATGATCTAGCCACTGCTAACTCTTGACCATGCCTAGAGACAGCTGGCTGGATCAGGCCAAAATGATTCATTAATAGCTAAATAGTACAGATGAACAAGTTCCAGTGTTAGGAACAACCCCTGGCTCTGTTTAGTGCATTGTCACAGGTGCCAAATATAATCCAGAAAGGCCAAATAAAATAGTTTCAAAGGCATGAGAAAAAAAGCAAGTACTTTTTTTTTTGTTCTTATGTATGCAGTAACTAAACACAATCGTCTCACACTCAATATATTTTCTCAATGACTGCCTCTTAGCATGAAGACCTGTAGGAATGAAGATTAACAAGATCATACATCACTATGCTGAAATTTCCTCACCACCTTGAGAAGCCACCCACAGTGATCTGTGAATTACTAATCCACAGCTCAACATCATCCATAAGGGAATTCTGCATAGTGATAGTTGCTATCAACAAAACTAATGTTTCCAGATGCATCTGGAGCCCATCACATTATTCCTGGGCACTTCTAAATGGAAGAGATGATAAAGGTAGATACAACCCATCTAGAGAAAGACCACAGGAAATAACATGAGAAGTAACAGATTTATCCACTATGATTCTTAGCTTTCTTGCATATAACAATAAATATGTTTGCATTGTTTGTGAAACAGCTTTGGATCTTGATAATATTTTTACCAAAAGTAATTTTATTGTAATATGAGTGCTTTCCACCCTTGGATCACAAATTATAGGTTCCAAGAATATTACTGTTTACTACTGCTTCTGCAACAGCAGAGAAAGGCCTTAACAAGATAACAATTCACTGTGAGAACTTTTGTAGAGATATAAAGTTAGTTATAGCCCCCTCTATTAAAGGATCTGTAGTCAAGCATATTGTAAGGGTTTTTTTTCTTTATATATAAAGCTGTTCTGCTCTTTCATAACAGGCCACTGTCTTAAGTATATGTCGTGTTTTAAGCCTCTAAGACACGTAGTTTTCTGTCTCACTCACTTCCCCCTCTTTCTTCCCTCCACTCCTGGAGGGACGGGAAGGAGAATTGAAAGAATGCAACTACCACAGGTTGAGATAAGAACAGTTTAGTAACTAAAGTATAACACAAATCACTA
>JASSUY010028889.1:11016-21758 GCA_032466535.1 Forpus xanthops
AGAAGGAGAAGGAGAAGGAGAAGGAGAAGAAGGAGAAGGAGAAGGAGAAGGAGAAGGAGAAGGAGAAGGAGAAGGAGGAGGGAAAAGAGCTTTATCTGCTCAGTTTTTATCAACCATGTGAGGATGGTTTCAGATTAATTTAGGTACCTCAGTGATACATGACCTGTGTAAGCCAAGCTTCTACCCTTCATTTGCTCTTAGTAGAGAGGGCGAGGCAGCTCCAGAATGTGAACCATCCCATCTTTTCCAGAAATCTATATTAGGAATGACCAAATCAGCTCTAGGAGGTGTTTAATTCTCACTGTTGGATCTCTCCATAAAGCTCATCTAGCTAATTTCTTTAGATTAGAGCTCAAAATCCATTATAGAGCACAAAATGATAATTGAGGTGTCTTACAAGGTGCAAGATATCTGTCTGGAGCTAGCAAATGCTACATAACTTAATTTTACGTTCACCTTTCTGGACTGGCAGCTGAAAATCTAGTGGGCAAAGACTAGTGTAGGCTCAGTGGCCCAAAAGGTGGGTGAAATCATTCCCACTACTACAGTTAGATGTAATAAATTCCACCCCACTGTCTAACCTATGTGTTTTGATAGCAGTGAACCAGACTGAATCACCACACTTTTTTCAGTACCTAATTTACTAAAATACACACAACAAGTAAATTGGATATATATAGAAAGTTGTCTCTTAATAACATTTCATCATTCTGCAGGTTAATTAATCCTCTGAAGCATGAGAATAATTGCTTCTCTCTTTTGATTGTGAAGACTTTTGGGTAGTGAAGATATTTTTTTCTCTATGTCTGTGTACAGCAGCATGCACAGCAGACACCTGATTTCACCTGGGACCTTGTAGCACTGCTGAGTGGTATGCATTTAAAACAAAAAATGTCATGCATTACTTAAATTCTTCAAGACCCTGTGGATTCCATACTGCAATGAAATTTCTCAGTCCAAAATTTTCAAAGATGTTAAAAATATCATTGTCTGGGAGATATGGCTATTATTTAATTTCTTTATCTGGTTTTACTTCTAGAGCTGTGGTGGCTTGAGCTGTTGTGATTTTGCAACTTCAAAAAAAATGAGGCTATCTTGTTTGGCATATTATTGTCCTTGATATGGACTGCCTGGGAGTCATACATTAGTAAAATATATATATAAATATCTTAAAGAAATAACCACAGAAACTGATGATACTCTGGCAGTAAAGTATGATCCATCACCTGAGCCATGCCATTTAAGAAGCTTCATGCATTAAACATAATGGAAGGGAGTAGTACAGCTCCAGTTCAATATGTGACTTGTGAGCTATCACAGGGCTTCTGACTCAGTATTACTAAGAAATGTTCACTGACTGTCACTGCAAAGGTATGCTAGGGAGATTCTCTAAGGACCAATTAATGGGAATGGAAGAAAATTCTGGTAGATTGGTTGCCAGTGGGAGGAAAGTGAGTGGAGAATGGTGAAGAATAATGTATGTTTGCAATTTACTTATTAACCCTATGAAAAAAAAAAAAAAAAGAAGCAACACATGCCAAACGAAATAACAAAAGATCTTAGCAGCATTTGTAAATAGCATTTTAATTATTTAAGCTGAATGTGAATAGGAGGCTCCTTTTTTTTTTTTTTTTTTAAGGTACACTGTTGCTAATCAACTCAACAGCCTTATTTTATGTCATAAAACCACAGTGTTCTGCCACAGAGGAACCTCACTGCTGCATTTTCTTAAAGCTTGTATTATTTAACCACAGCCGAAATAATGGCATCTTAACTCTGGCAAGCTCATATACAGTTTTATTATTTCTCTCTTTTGCTTTCAATTCATTTGTTTGGTTTTCTGCTTGTGTATCAATTTCTTTTACCTGAAGATCTCCAACCACAATACAAAACCTCATTAAGCCTCACATTACTCTGTGTGGAGTAGGACTCTCAGGGCAAAATTCACCAGTGCTGCATTGCTGTATTTCAGTTTGAAGCCAAAGTATTTTTTGAGTAATTGCTATGCTGTACGTTTTCTCTCCTGTTTCCATTTATGAAATTGGTGTTGCACCTCTCAAAAACTCACAACCAACCTATTCTAAATCTTTGTCTGATGTGCACTTTGTAATGGAAAAACAGCTTTTTATTTCAGGCTTCTCTATTTTCAGAAAATAATCTAGCTAGCCTGATTGAGAAAGATAAACTGTTGTCAGAACAAAACACCTTGCTTTTGGAAATGGCAATCCAAATTCTGTCAGCTATACCTGTGCAAACTACTTTTTCTTATTAGAGCTTAGGTCCTGATATGATCAATTACATAAGCATGAACTTAACTATGATAATCCAATTTTTCAAGCCCAGAAGAATTCTTATTGTCATTTTATCAGGTGAATAGTATTGAATATTAAGGATTTTATTGAATTACTACTGTAATGTAGCCAGTAGTCTATCAGAGTAATTAAGCACAAGACTTTTTTTGAATTCTAACATGTAAATCTGGCCTGGTTTACAAGTGTTCCATTGTCACTGTGGCTTCACTCAACTCCCAGTCACAGTCACAAGCAAGGTAGAAAGTGAGACGTGTTTGACATTTGCTCCCTCAGGAAACTGCTTGCTCTGCTTATGCCTGCAGCCTGCTGTGATAGTGGGAAGGAAAAAGGATGGATCTGCTGCAGTTTCCACCAGCTAGGGAGTGACCCATGAGATTATTGTGGGGTTTTTGTCAGTATAAACTTCCTTTTAGTTAATATGAGAGATATGAAACTGATGACTTACCAAGTTAAGGGATGAGGATGAATTCAGCTACAGAATCAGTCTTCCCTATTTAACTGGCAAAAAGTGTATTGGGAGGGTATGTGCGCATATGCATGCATACATGAGTTTTCTCCTCTTGAGAATTATAGTAAAAAAACAGAATTACTAGACAGGATTCATCAGGGAAAGTAGGTGTTCCTCAAATATTCACAAATGTTATAAATTCTGCTCTTACAAAAAAGAAAAACATAAAATCGTAGAATCATAAAATAGTTACGGGTGGAAAGGACCTCGAGATCATCTAGTTCCAACCCCCTGCCATGGGCAGGGACACCTCACACTAAACCATGCCCCTCAAGGCTCTGTCCAACCTGGCCTTGAACACCATCAGCAATGGAGAATTCAGAACTTCCCTGGGCAACTCTATTTCAGTGCCTCACCACTCTTACAGTAAAGAATTTCTTCCTCATATCCAATCTGAACTTCCCCTGTTTAAGCTTGAACCTTGTCGTGGTTTAAGGCTCTCAGTTTGCTCAATCACAGCCCCCTCTTTCTTCGCCCAGTCCAGGAGGGATGGGGAGGAGAATTGAAATAATGCAACTCCCACAGGTTGAGATAAGGACAGTGTAGTAACTAAGGCATAACACAAACCACTACTGCTACCACCAATAATAATAATAAGAGAAATATAAGGAAAGAATACAACTGCTCACCATCCGATATCAAGCCCGACTCAACAGTGAACACACCCACCCTTCCTGGTCTATGTCCTCCATTTTTACATCCTGGGCATGACATGCTATGGTATGGAATACCTCTTTGGTCAGTTTGGGTCAGGTGTCCTTTCTCTGCTTTCTCCCAGCTTCCCCTCCTCCCTGGCAGAGCATGAGACTCAGAAAGTCTTTGGTCAGACCAAAACATTGCCAAGCAGCAACCGAAAACACTGGCGTTGCAGCGCAGTTCCCAGGCCAAAAGTCAAATACACATCACTGCACCAGCTACTAATGAGGAGAAAAATGACTGCTACTGCTGAACCCAAGGCAAAGCTGCTGAAGAAAATTCAAAGAGAGAGTTATAAAAGGTGGAAGCAAAGACAGGCAGCCTGGGAAGAATACAGGGATGCTGTCCAGGAAGATAGGGACCAGGTAAGGAAAGTTAAGGCCCACTTAAACTTGGCTAGGGATGTTAAGGATAGCAGGAAGGGATTCTATAGATACATTGCAAATAAAAGACAGTGGGACCTCTCCAGAAGCTATCAGGAGGACTGACTACCCTGGATTTGGAGAAGGCTGAGGCTCTTAACAACTTCTTTGCCTCAGTCTTTACTGGCAAATGCTTTGAACACACCACCCAAGTCTTGGAAGGCAGATGCAGGGGCAGTGAGAATGAAGACCCTGGTCCCACTGTAGGAGTGGATCTGGTTTGAGACCATCTTAGGAACCTGAACATATGCAAGTCCATGGGACCTGATGAAATCCATCCATTCATCATCGGGTCCTGAAGGAGCTGGCAAATGAAGTTGCTAAGCCACTGTCTATCATATTTGACAAATCATGACAGTCAGGTGAAGTTCCCAATGACTGGAAAAAGGGAAATATAACTGCCATTATCAAGGAGGGGAAAATGGATGAGCCAGGGAACTACAGACCAGTCAGTCTCACCTCTGTGCCTGGCAAAATCTTGCTTAAGGGTAAAATGAATGTAGAACAAAACTGATTTCAATTCGAAGTAGTTACTAAACTTCAACTTTGTCTATTAATTTAAAATATATTAGATAAACAAAACAAGAGTAATAATAATAGGGTTTGCTATTTAGCCTAGATGTTTATATTCCCTTTTTATACTCCTATAAATATGGCATTTATGTGGATAGGAGTTCTAAGATTAGGAGTTCCAAAAAAGAAAAAAGTTGTTTCTACAACCCCTGTTGGTGAAAAGTGACACAGTCTTTATGATTCTCAAGTAATAGTTGCAACAAAAGGACCAAAAAGAAGAAAGGGGTCTTATAGGAGATATATATAAACCTGCCACCATACTATGGTTGACATCAAAATCTAATATCTTAGGTCTTTTCCATTTTTCCCATCCTAGACTACGAAAATTCTTCCAAGGAAATTTTTCTCCCTGGTTTCAAGACTTAAGATTTCAGTCTAATGGAAGCGACAAAAGGAAAAACTAGAATTACAAAGTAGTTGCGGCACAAACTACTACAGATAAAGTAAAAACTGTTTCAAACAAAAATTTCTTGGTACTGAACTCCTGAGACATATCTCCAAGAATATCAGCAGTAATGACAGATCTGTACGCTAAGTGGTGATCACACAATCATAGAATCACAAAGCGGTTTGGGTTGACGGAACTTAAAGATCATCTAGTTCCAACCCCCCTGCCAGAGGTAGACACACCTTTTACTAGACCAAGTTGCTTAAAGTCCTGGCCAGCCTGGCCTTGATCAGGGATGGGACATCCATAGCTACCTTGGGCAGGCTGTTCCAGTGCCTCACCATCTTCACAGGAAATAATCTCCGCCTTCTTCCAGATTAAAGCCATTCCCCCTTCTCCTATCCTTACATGTCCTTGTAAAATATCCCTCTCCAGCTTTTTTATAGGCCCCTTTGATCAGTGGAAGGCCGCTATAAAGTTTCCATGAAGCCTTCTATGAGGTCTCCATTAAGCCTTCTCTTCTCCAAGCTTAACAAATCCAATTCTCTTAGCCCATCTCCAGAGGACAGATGCTCCAGCTCACTGGGTATCTCTGGCATGCTCTGGACTCACTACATGTCCACATCTTTCTTATGTTGGGAGCCCCAGAGCTGAACACAATCTCAGTGAGTTACGTTGAGCTGAGACCATTTATGAGATGAGGTCTGATGACGAATAAAGAGCCCAGGGGTGCAAAATTACATAATGATAATTAGAATGAGAATATCCATTGCAAAGGTAAAGTTGAACTGTGATTTCCTAAATCCAACTGCTTCTATTTAATCACAGCATCATTTGTTTTGCTTTCTGGTAGAGTAATTGCCGTCCAGTTGTGTTAATATTGTAGTCCCAAAGCAACGCAGAAGTGAGCCAAGACTGCTACAAAACACTGCTGAATTATTTAATGTATTAAGTAATATTACAAATGAGAGACAAAGTTCAGACAACTCTTTCTAGAGGCCTTTAGATTCTTTATAAAGAACATAATTACATAATAACTCTGCAGTTTCCCTGCATCAATGAATCAAAGCCAAAAACTCGAGGAGAATTTCTCTTGAAATAGAATATTAAATCGCTCAATTGAAATGGTGCCATAATCTATTTGTTTGGTAAATGAAAAGCAGTTGGCAGTCATCTGCAAGAAGAAGGAACATGAAGTACCAACAAGCAGTGAAAAGAACAATTAGGAGCAGACGAAGTGGGGGAAAGTTTTATTTGCAGCTTCCAAAATATAAAATTACCCCTTTAAACAGAGCTGTTTGAAAGTCAGATGTTTTGTTTCATCTAGGCAAGTATGTGGGATGACTTTGGAGTTATTGGAGAGACAGGCATCTTCAAGGGCCAATTCACCCAAGCTGAAACAGATGCTTAATGTAGATGAGAAGCAGAAAAACATTCACAGCATTCATTCACAGTGGTGTAAAACTTAAAGGCAGTATGGAGCAGGCCAGGTGGAGTCATTTCTAGCTCCTTTAACAACCAAAAATATATTTAAGTAAATTGCTGAAAAGGATTCAGCCAAGGGGGAAATCTAAGAGTAGTCAAGAGCATGGCCCTGATGGTGTCCAAGATAATTCTTGTTGGCTGTTTACAGCTACATGCAGCTGACTGATAACAAAACACAAAACATTCTGCTTTCTGGCACAAAAGTTATCAAGCATCCATAAAGATCAAGTCTGTGGGAATCTGACCAAGCAGATTATTTCCTTTGGGGTATTCACTTGAGGGCCAAGGATCTGAAGAAATGCTGAAGGGATGTGAGTCGCATATCCATATTCATTGAAACAGATGAGTAGTATAACAGATGAGGTGCTTGGGATGAGCAACCATATACATACAGCCTCTGATAATTTATGGTCACCAGAAGTCTAACTCCTCCAGAGAGGTAGAGAAATTGAACAAACAAGAAAAAGACCAAAGGTTTATCATTTTCCTTATTATGTATGGCCTCTTTTCTCATCAATATCTTCCTAAATAGTAGGATATGTCCCCAGAATAAGCAGTAATACGTGGGGTTTTTTAGAGCAGTTTATATACATACAAGCATACACACACATACAGACAGACCTTGGGGGAAAAAAAGAACATCATACATTCTCACATGTCCAGAGATCTCCTCTACCCATACCTTCATGTGAACCTTTAGCCATACAATGAAGAAGATCCTAGGTTGTGACACCTGTATTTAGACCAAAAGGGCAGAAATGGTCACAAGAGTGACTGCATCTTGTTTCATATATTAACTCCAAAGGATTAAATAAAACTGCCTGCTTTGCTTCTTGCCTGACATCCAGATGTCAGGTGTGTAATTTATCTGTGCTTGGAGATATCATACACCCTTCTGTCCTGTCAGACCCCAGATACATAGGCTATCTGATAGTGGCAAATGATGATCCTGACTCTTCTTCTTCATAGTCTCTTCTTCTCTGTCCTTTATTCCTTCAGCTCTAGAGGAAGAGAAATTTCTTTACTTCATTGTAGATGCAGCATGACCTAGAGATATACTGCCTTTGTGTTCATACTTCAGAGTGCTACCAAGTTGGTGAGATAGGACTACCAGAATATGGTAACCCAAAAAGGCTCATTTAAGAGAAAACAATGCAAAGAGACTGATTGCCACTTTCCAAAACTAAAACCTGAGCGGTTCTTCAAAGACAAAACAGAAAGTGGGGAAAACAGAGAGAAGAAATTTTGTTTGTGAAGTCAGTGTCCATTGAGAACATGTCAGCCATGGCAACTTGAAATTAAGCCCTGCTACCTATGTACAGGTTTGTAAAAGGAAGAAAATGTTGCTCACCTGCAAGCTGTCCATATGAGAAAACTAACCATCAAACCAAATGTAAAATTTTTGGCTAAAGTACAAGTGGCTGGATGGGACAAAATGATGAAGTTGTGCGTATACCACAGTAATCTGGCATAGGCAAGAGAGTGCTGAGCATTATGAATATTGTGTAAGTGGTATCACAACCATCTTATTCATGCCAGATACCACCTCTAAGCTGATGGAGAATATGAAACCTGAAGACACAAGAGAGACAGATACTGTTTTAACAGGCATCTTTAAGATGATAAAGGACAGAACCTTGGATGACATGGTTTATTGTGAGGTGTCCCTGCCCATGACAGGTGGCTTGGAACCTGATGATCTTAAGGTCCTTTCCAACTCTAACTATTCTAACTAAAATGTGAGATCAGTTTAGTTTCATTTTTTGTTGAGGGTTTGGTTTTGGTTTGCTGTCTTTTTTTTTCTCAGAAAGTAAACAAAAAATTTCTAGTAGATTAAGTTCTGAGCAGGTATGCAAGAAGTCATTTAAGCTGTACACATATAAATCTGATAGTTAATGAATTTACACTGATAATAAATTCTCTAAATATTCCAAGAAAGAAGGAAATGCCAAGCAGCATGAACTGGAGAAAGAAGTTGAACTATCTAGACCCCTCCAAGGCAGATACATGTGAAATATGGCTATGACCACCAGTGTACACTGACATGAATTTCAGATATGTTGTGATACTTTGAACTGAAGCAAGGATACTTAAAGCCATATATGAGGTGTTGGCTTCAAAGCTAATCAGATTTCATAGTCATTTGAGCCAAGGGGATTTTGACTTCTATATGTGTTTTAAATAGCTCTGAAACTTTAAGGTTGTGACTCTTTATGTAATGGACAGATTGAGATCCAGTATTTTTCACCTAATTAGAACTGCTTTGCTTTCAGATTACGAATCCTTGTTAATGAATATGACCTGAGGCTGAATGATGGCTTGAAACTCAAAATCCAGTGACCATCCTATGATTAATGTAAAGGAAACCTCCAGTATTAGACAGCATAGATCCTAAGACTATAAAGATGACTACCTTTAAAGAGGGAATAAAATCAGATTGTTAGGATTCAGCCTGCTTTATAAACATGGCTATAAACATGATTCCCTAAGACCTATAAACAAATTAAAGATTATGAACATGATTACCTTTAAAGATCAAATGAAATCACATTGCTAGGATTCAGCCTTCCTCATTTCAGGCCCCTGAACAAGAGATTCAATGCAATATGCTCATTAGGCTCTCTACCATCAATGGAAAGATACAGAAACTCCAAAAGGTGATTCAGCATATCTCAAAATTTTTCTCCAAAGCACACAGGGTAAAAAACCCTTCTGGATGTGTGTGTTTATTTCCATTGACTGAAATCTAGATAGCTATTTAAGGATAACTAATATTAGATTACATTCTTTTAATTAGCTGTTGTGTTGTGAAATAGAGTCATAATTGTAACATTAAAGCTATCCATGTCTCTAATTGACAACAAACTGGTGGGTTTTTTTTATGTGGCTATCATGTCATGCTCCTGAAGGGACTCTGATTTTTGTCAACAGGAAGAGGCAAATAATTTGACGGACAAAAAGTAAGCCTCATAAAGGTCTTTAGGTATTAATTTGACAGAATAAATCAGATGTCAATGGCATATGATAAAATTTTATCACTATTTCTCTATAATCCATGACAACATCACTATTCAGATAGAATTTGTTCTAGGACATCATCATCTCATAAGCATATCCAAAATTTTCATTAATTTCTTTAATAAATTATTTGACTAGCCTATCATCTTTCTAAATAAAAACTACCTTTTTCTACCCTACCCCCAGCCAAAACTTTGATTTCAGAACATCTTTTTTTATGCCTCCAAGAAGTGTTGAGGATGAATCTCAGACAGAATGGTGATGAGCGACACTATTAAACGCCAGGTCAAATGCTGAACTGGAGTAAATTGGTGTAATTCTATTGAAGTTACTGGTGCTTCACTGCCAGAGTCTGATTCAAAGCCTTTGTGAATCTTTTCATTGACTTCTCTGGGCTTTGGCACAGCTAAAGATCTGATCTTTCAAGACAGAACTGACAAGATAAACAAGGTTGGCAGTTGTGAGAAGTATGGGAAGGTTTTCTTGCTGTGGGAGCTCTGGTCAAATGTATGTCAGAAGAATTAGTCCCAGTTCAAAGGTGAGACTAGTCTAGTTAAAAAAAAAAATTCCAGAAGTATGAATTTTAATGTTAGCAAATGAATCCTTCCAGGAAAAGCAAACGAATGCAAAATGCTTAGCTCTGAAAAATACAAGCGTTCCTTACTTCTCAATTTCTATGAACACATTTATTTTGCAATCCTCTGTAAATCCTATTGAAACAAAAATGTGTTTACAATGTTACATATTCCATAAAACATGTTTGCTACTCAGCAATCTGCTTGCTTCCTTTAAAATGTTTTTTTTTGTGACAAACAATCATTAAATCTCACAACCGCCGTGTGCAGATAAGTGAAACCAGCGCAGATATTACCATTTGGTTGACACATTTGTTTTGACATTGTAAAAAAGCGTTATGGATTTTTTTTTTTTTATAAACTCTTCCTTTTTTTCTCAGAAACAATAATATGTTCCTGCAAATGCTGCAAAAGATCAAAAGCTGTTCAGATCATATTTACAGTACTAAAAGCACAATGAATGCCCCTGCAAATGATATGTAAATTACTGAACGATGATTCAACTTCAGTCAGCTTTGCAGATGAATTGAAGGACCTTAATTCCACTTTAGTCTAGAAATCTGATTATTCTGCTGTTTGTAAGAAATCAACTCTAATCCTCTTTTAAATGCCATTCAACAGGTTCTTCCTGCACAAAAGATGCAAATGAATTTTGCTTTGCAATATCATTTCAAATTCACTTTCTTTCCACAGGATGTTCTTAGAAATAATTTAAATCTGGAATATCAAGCCAACCTTTTCTACATTTATTTAAGAATAATAGTT
>JASSUY010028890.1:0-11674 GCA_032466535.1 Forpus xanthops
CCCTTTCCCTTTCCCTTTCCCTTTCCCTTTCCCTTTCCCTTTCCCTTTCCCTTTCCCTTTCCCTTTCCCTTTCCTTCCTCTGCAGAGTTGTGGTTCTGCTGCTGTATATGGGCTGCAAATACTGCTCCGTGGGGTTTCTGGGTTTTGCACACTGATACGGAAACTAAAATGTTCACTACAGCTTGGAAGAGGAAAGATACAGCAACCACACTGACTACTGGTCCATACAAGTGAAAGATGAGCATTTCCTCCGCAAGTATCCCAAGGAAGAGAGATGCAAAACCATACTCCACCAGGCAATGCGTAACCCAAAACATGGCAGTATGCATTCAGATGAAGATTAAATTAAGTACATCTGTTTCATACTCAGCAAGCAGCCTCTTCATGGTGGACTAAAGTCATCATTCCCGAGACCATCATTTTCCCTGTGCCTGTTGTCCTTCTAATCTGTAAAGCTCTCATGCGGTGCCTGAGATCCCTCCAGTTCTCTTAAGAGACATGTATTGCTTCATTTCCTTTGCCACGTGATCCTCTGAAGTGCAGGATGGACTTGAAAGGGTAAAGGAGCACAGCCTTTGTGGTTAAGTCTGTAGATGGTGACTTAAGAGAAATGGGCTCATTTCCTGGTTTTACCACTAACTGTGTGTGGTGGGGAAGAAGCTGCTTGTGTATTCTGAGTTTTTAGTGCCTTGTGTGCTAACCAGAGAAAAGAGCCTTGCCTTCATCCTTTGTGTCTTTTCCTCTTAACTGGAAAACCTCAGGGATGAGAAACTTTCTTTTGTGTTGTATATTCACACCAAGCAAACAAGGGTCTGCCATAATACTAATAGTAATTTGGATACGTTTAAAAAACAGGCAGTTATCCACTGTTAATGTCCCCGTAACCAGCCACAGTTGTCATAAGTAACATGGGTTGGCATTATCATTTCAGATGCTTTGTTACTTGCAGGAGCAGCCCCAAATGAAGTTTATCATCCTTGACAGGACAAAATGGCTGTAACCACAAGGTGTCCCCCTTTTCCATGGTTTGAAGAGATCTGGAGCATCCCACTGAAACCCATCATTTATTGTGAATTTGTGTTGAAGTGCTGCTTGTAATTCTGGTGTCCGGTGATGGACTCTTTTGCCTTCCCTCTAAGCAATGCAGTGGTGGCCAAAGCTTGGCCCTTAACTTGGTGCTGGCATGAGAATGACAGAGGTTAATGTACAATCACAAGCTCATATCCCACAGAGTGAGAACATTAGCTGCAGAGTGCTAAAGGTATATGCTTTCTAACTGTTGATGGTCTGATTCTTTTCTCTGAAGAGATGCACTTTGTGAAGCAGACAGCCCAACATGTTACAGGCTGGAAAGACAGTCTCTGCAAAGTGATGAAGGCAGTGCAACTTTTCAAGCATTCAAGCAATGAATGTAGTTGCTTACAAAGGTAGTTCAGAGCACTTAATTCCTCCTCAATCTGTGCATGGATTTATGGGATTTGCTTCTTTTTTTTGAACAAAAGAAATACTTCTCCATTGAAGTGCAATTCTTTAATGAAAAACATAAGTGGAGGAGGGAGAGGAAAATGCAAAATAACCCAAACTAGCAATCCTGACAGGTGCTTCATGTGCTTATTTTTCTGTCCTGATTGCCAGAGCACAGTCCTGGTTTATGCCTCTGTTTGGCCTAATGGATAAATTCTTTCTTTCTGAATTTCTCTGAGTGAGGCAACACGAGTTGCTGAGCCTGGGTTTCTAATGAGCCAGACCCAGAAGTGCAGGAGACTAAATCTCCCCCTGTCCCTTAACACATCTTTTCCTCTTTAGAATATCCTCTTTATGTCCTTTAAAATATCATTTATTCTTTACCTCCAGCAAAATCAGACTTTATGTGCTTCAAAAAGGTCTCACTAGCTCCAAGGAAGTGTTTTTGCAATCACAATGGACATAAATAACATGTACCCTGCGGGCTGCAAGACTCGGAGAAAGGGGGAAGGCAGGATGCACAGGGTGCATGAGGTGCATGGGGAAGGCCTGTGGCAATGGGATATGTATGTTTAATTTACTGCATGAGGGCACTGTAGAAATTAATAATAAGGAGTGGACTTTGAGAATTGGGATAAAAAGATCATTTTATGGAAAAAAGGACAGAAAAAATATGGAAAAGGGCGGAAAACAGACTCAGCTTGTGCTGATAGAATGAAGAGGAGAAACAATCTAGGAGAAGAAATATACATGTCTCCCTGTATGAACTGAAACACAACATTCTGGTGGCAATATTCTCTCCTGACATTGAGAATAACAGCAACCAGGTCAACATCCATGAACACTGGAGCCTTTTAAGTCAGTAAGAAACTTTTCTGCATTATTTTAATGTGACTATTCATATGTCCAGGGCTGACAAATCTATTTCTTGTGATATAAATAAGTACTTTCCCTGTTTGCAGGAATCTACAGATTATTCAATTAAATAAATTGAATATCAATGGCTATTCATTACTGTTTCTCTGAGTGGAGAGGCTTAGTGCAAGATCCATTTCCTGCTACTCCATAAATATCAGTCAGGCAGTCTACTGGGCTCCCTCTACAGTCCATGGAGAGAACATGAGATTTTAAAGATAGGCTTCATTATATAGAAACAGGCTGTTAATTCTAACTTTACACATTTATAGAAGTAATGGTGTTAACTGCAGGGATTTAAACAAATATAAAACATATTTACTAGATATTTGCAAGTAGACTATTCCTTTCACAGCTGCATGGTAAGTATCTTGACTGATATCTGCATAGTACCTCTGATCATAAAACAAGTGTTCATACCTGCATAATGCATAAACTGGGGATTGGTATAGGGAAAATCAGAGCAGATTTTCCCCCCAGGTCACGCTAAGTATTTTGCTTGCACTGGAAGCTCATACTACAAAATTTAACATGGTAGATATAACTAGAATAGCTTTTTGAAACCAGAGTTCATACAGAAAGCTTTGGTATAAAATAATTATTTTATTATTGTTTTCAAAAATATAATAAGAGAAATAAACTCCAGTGTAGCAAGATGCCAGAGGAGAGAAATGCAAAGTTATTTCATAAAGTTCAGATTTGGCATAAGATATAAATACTGGGACTAGCAACAGTAACTAAATTTCTTCCTGACCCTCTCCCCACACAGATATAAATTAATAAAAGTAGAATGAAGGCAAATTATAGCTTGGACTAGAAAGAAAAAGTTCCGTTTTCCTGAAGTTTTTATTGTACTACTCCTAGAATTATAATGGAAAACAGAAAGGGTGAAGCCATGATCTTACCAAAATCAACTGTGGTATCTTACTCACTGTGAGGTTTTCACTCTAGTGTCACTCATAAGACAGTTGGTCTTACTTGGTCAGTGAAGGCAAAAAAAAAACCTGCATATTTGCAACAAATCTTTGTTTCATTAGAGAAATTTAAAGTAGATTAAATGCAAGAAGCATGTTGTTTTAATGAATTCCTAGAAATAAAACAGCCCTGGAAGCTGAAAGTAGCTACAAAAATCTCTACTAGGCATATGTGCCATAAGGGGTGATGCTGGCGATCATCAGGATCAACTCATTGCAGTGTACCCACCCCACCTACTTCTACAATCAAAAACTATTAAAGTAGATACATAGATAGATGATAGATAGATGATAGATAGATAGATAGATAGATAGATAGATAGATGATAGATAGATAGTTGATAGATAGATAGATGATAAGGTTTTTAATGAGTATATTTTTTTGGGACAGTACTAGCAAAGAAAAGGTAAATTTGTTCAGAGAGTATGGCATGAAGAAGTCAACCAGCATATTTTGTGCTTTTTCCATCAATGTATCATGGCACTGTATAGACCCATACAGTAAATGTCGAGTGATGTTCCCTGAAACGCTCAGATGGGTATCCTTGGAGATATGAAAAATGAATCGCTGACATTTGAGTAATTTATTTTTTCTCAATCTGAATAATTTAACTTTGATTGTCTGGGAGCATCACTAATCCTAAATCATAAATGTTCAGGATTTTATCGCTGGGTTTATTTATACAAATGTCACACGCTTGGCACACCATTGTTGGGTTTTAATTAAATCAGTGTCCTGACCTTTTGCAGAAACATACTGAAACTGGCCCAAAGACTAAGACAGTAAGCACCCTATTCAAGTAAACCAAATTCAAATGAATATAACAAAACTGATGCCAGATGAAAAGCTGAATTGAGTTGAGGTAAAAATAGCCACAGAATCGGTATTATGTATATAGTCTAGAAGACAGTGAAGAACTGTGTCAGATCTTCAGCTCCTTTTGTCCAGCGGATACATTTGTGTTCATTTCCAAAAAAAAAACAAACATTTTTCCTGCTAAAATCCTACAGCATAGTAAAAACACATTGAAACTTCAATAATTCTGGTGTTAATAAAGGTAGCGTTATATCTGGAAATCATTGAACAAACCAGCCTGATTCTCAAAGGGGCAGGTAAAGATGTGGGGAGAAAGTTGTTTTAAATAATCCGTCTTCCCTCTCTCCTAGATTCTAACCTGCCTCTTACGCACTCCTCAGCCACCTAGTCTCAGCCTCATGCTTTCCAGTACTCAGCATTTGCTGGGGTGCAAAATGAGGGAGAACATTACACACTCTTTACATTAGAGACATATAGACCTGTTGGAGTAGGTCCAGAGGGTGGCAGTGAAAATTATCAGAGGGCTGGAACACTTTGTCTATGAGGAAAGGCTGAGAGAGTTAGGGCTGTTCAGCCTGGAGAGAAAAAAGCCTCTGGGGAAGACTTTATTGTGGCCTTCAAGGGCTTATAATTAAAATGGGGACAAGCTTTTTACTAAGGCCTATAGCAACAGGACAAGGGGTAATGGCTTTAAACTAAAAGAAGGGGGATTCAGACTGAAGCTACAAAATAAATGTTTTATGCAGAGGATGAGGAAATGCTGGCAAAAGTTGCCCAAAGAAGTGGCAGATGCCCCATCCCTGACAACATTCAAGGCCAGGTTGGATGGGGCTTTGAGAAACCTGATCTAATTGAAGATGTCCCTGCTTATGGCAGGCATGATTGGACTAGTGACCTTGAAAGGCCCCTTTCAACCCAAACTATTCCATGATTCTATGATTGGGAATTTGTCAGTGGAAGGGCAGGGAGTGTGCATGTATGTGAGGACCCAAGGTCTAACCTTAACTGCACCAGTATGGGGTTTAGCATCAGGGCCTCATACTTTCAAGGATGACTTAAGTTACTAAAAAAACATCATCTGCTGATGCTAGCTCACAGTTTATTTTACTTTAGGCTTCATTGGCTAAAAAGGGCACCTAGATATCTACATGTAGACATCAAATTTAGGAGTCTTAACCTGGAGCTAAATACCCTTGTGTGCATTGCCAAAATGGAGGTTGCTATCTCCCTCCAGAGAAGGATGCTAGGCCAAATACGCTGAAATTTGGCCTTCTGCTTTTTTTATTAAGAGAGAATTGTTTCCTACCACACAGTTATAAATACAGTTGTGGCATAAGTAGTACTCTGGTTTCTCTAACAAAGATAGACACACACTGAGCTAAGCTTGGTCTCAGAGCCTAAGCAGCTGAATGTCTGCACAACTGTACCTATGACCTGTTTGCACAATCCCGTTACATTCATGATTTAACTTATATGAGACTGCCCCCCTCAAGCTCAATATTATTGCCATACAGTACCAAGCACAAGCAGGGTCACAGGCTGCTTTTGGGAGGCTGAAATGCTAAAATACTCAAATAAATCCTTTGTTAGTACTTCAGACCCAAACCCAAACTCAAAGTCATACAATTATTCTTCCCCACCACCACTATAGAATCATAGAATCATAGAATAGTTAGGGTTGGAAAGGACCCTAAGATCATCTAGTTCCAGTCCCCCTGCCAGGGGCAGGGACACCTCACACTAAGCCATGCCATCCAAGGCTATGTCCAACCTGGCCTTGAACGCCACCAGCGATGGAACATTCACAGCTTCCCTGGGCAACCCATTCCAGTGCCTCACCACCTGCACAGTAAAGAATTTCTTCCTCGGATCCAATCTAAACTTCCCCTGTTTAAGTTTTAACCCTTTACCCCTTGTCCTCTCACTACAGTCCCTCATGATAAGTCCCTGCCCAGCATTCCTATAGGTCCTCTTCAGATACTGGAAGGCTGCTCTGAGGTCTCCATGCAGCCTTCTCCTCTCCAGACTGAACAGCACCAACTTTCTCCTGTGTTTCACGGCACACCACATCCCAACCTAACTTTATTTGCATCATCCTATCTCCCAGGCTAACTTACTCTGAAAGAGACCTCTCTTCTAATGTGTGCCTCATCCTTTCCTACACCAAGACACTGCATACCTGTTAGGACAGTGATTAGGATGAGGTACACTAAGAACATCACAAGACAGGGTCTTCTATCTTAGAAGTCTGAAGATCCCTTCTCTTCCCACTGTTTTTAGCTGTTAAAAGTTACTAGTTTCAGAAAAAAAAAAAAACTTTAGGAAAAAACGTTTTTAGTCATATAAAGTTTATTTACTTAGTAAAGCTATATTACAATATATACAGTTTCTATTTACATATACATCTTTCTAAGATATAAAGCACCATATGATACAGTTAGCATTTTAGAGGAATTTACAGAAATTTTGTATCTAGTTATATCTACAGACACACGTTGGTTTGAACCAAGTTCTCCTATGATGCTGACTTCAGTGCGTTTAGGATTAGATTGCTAGTAAAGCTACCAAAGAGAAATTGCTGTCAGCTATCAATCTGCTATACTTTGGGTAAGAGATCTTAGCTGTGTCATTTCAGGGGCTATGTGCAAACTTAATCCTCAGAGGAAGTTGGAGGTATAGATAGAAGGTATTTTATAAGATGCAAGTATGTAACACTTTCATCAGTAAGATTTTTACTGTCATCAGAAACAGCATTTCATTAGAATGGAGGAAAAAGCCCCCAGTGCATAAGTGTTTATATGCACTATGCAAAGTGAAGTTAAGAACCTGGAAGCTTATGTGATACGGTATCATGCATTCCCCAAGGAATTCATTTACTCTTAAAGAGTCCAGTCTTACAGCTACTGAAACTCCAGGCATGATCCCCTTAACTCTAGGAGAAAGCCTAGCTGTTAGTTTTGCAATCTTTTTGCCATTGTCAAGAAAAGAAGAAGGCTCTGTCCAAGGTACAACATTTCCTTCAAATCAATAAAAGACATTTTGAGGGAGAAAATTTAAAATGAGGTATTTAATAAACTACAGGAAAACTAAAAGAGCATAGACTGTTTTGGAAAACATCTCAGGTATTTTATGTATGCAACTGTTACATTCACCTGATTGTGGGTCAAGTTTTGTATGAACTCTTTCTACCTTTTGATCTACCTAATTTGTGTTTTTCATATTTTTGCTTCATTAGATGTTGGATCTAATGGCTGGAAGAAAACAATGTTACTCTGAGGACAGTTGTTATGACAGACACAGGTGTTGATCAACATCATTGGCTTTTTTAGGACTTTGCCCTGAGGACAGCGGAACTCAACCTGAATTGTTTTGGTGCTGTGTGGGGTACAACATCGCCCATCATTGCAGAGGCCGCAGTACCGAGGCTTGTATGTCTGCACACTAGTGCAGTTCTTGTATTCAAAGCGAATGGCTTTCAGGGACTTCTTTGTTCGGATACACTTCTTCCCCTTCTAAGAGAAATATTAAGAGATATTAGATATATCACTGCAGAAGACAGAAAGCAGTTAAAAATAGACATGCGAGGATATAGGTTTACTCTGAAAACTTAAATTTGCTGTCTTTGCTCATTCAGCAGCAATAAGACTCTGCAGCTGCTGTAGTAGTAACTTAGAGGTAGCTCCTGCAGCATCTGCCCTTTGCCAGCAGTATGTTATTAGGCTAGTAAAAGGTGACAAATACTTAAAGCTCACTCTTGTCACATAAGACAAGCCAAACAAACATTCATTATGAAACTATGGGAAAATTCAGGCTAGTGAATCAAAGAGTCAGGAAGCCACATGAGCAAGTTACAGGACTAGATGCAGTGGGATAAAAAGAGGGCTAAAACTAACATTGAGAGTCAGACCATTCTTGTAAACCGAAGCAGAACCAGCTTTATCCATGTTAATTCTTAACAGATGGCTGTCTAACTTGTCCTTGGAGTCTTCAGTGACAAAGACTCCACATCTGCCCCAGACAATCCTAACAGTTCATTATTGTTTCTGCTTGGAAGGTTTTCACTCATGTCTTAATTTTTATGCAGTCTAAACTCACCATTTCTTATTGTACCTCCTTGGACTCAGAGCAGGCTGCAATACCTGATGAGTTATGAGAACACATGTCTTTCTCTGACATTCAGGAGTTCAGTTTAATCAGTGTTTCCCTAGAAACACTGATTTCTGATCATTCTTCTTAGTTTACTCAAATCTTCCCAAATGTTTTAAATATTTCTAAAACTCGGTATTTAAAACTGCACACACTATTCAGCAAAGGCCTTAGCAACATTTCCAACACTCAGAACATTCTGTGAAGTGACGGTCCTCTTACTATGTTCTTCTCCCTGACACTAACATTTATATCGTGTGTAGAAGCAGCAAAAGAGACAGCTTGGATACACATTTATTGCATCTGAAGGGTCAGTGTTGGATTTGCTTTTGGAAAAAACATCAAAAGGATTAAGATAAGGCTTAATTTACCCAAGCATATTTTGCAGGATTTCACACATTTCTCTGCAGTTCCAGATGCTTAACAGACTAGAAATCTGACATACCCATTCTGCATGACTGGAGCAAGTATACAGAAGGGTAGTACAATTGCATTTGTGAGAGAAGTTAGACTGCTTCAGCTGTTGAAATAGTCTGCACACACTATATACCTGATCTGTTTGGAACAGCTCAAATTATCATAGAATTGTTTGGCTTGGAAGAGGCCTTTAAAGGTCATGTAGACTAACCTCTCCTGCAAGGAGCAGGAACATCTTCAACTAGATCAGTTTGCCCAGAATCACATCCACGGATGGGGCAACTACCACATGTTGCATATCTGGAGCATTCTAGACCACAACATCACAACCTTGGAATTAACAGCCAAAGAGACTCTGCTCCATTGCAACTCTTTGCAGCATACCTTTTCAAATGGCTCTTCATTTTCACAAGGTCTTATCATGCAAAGTCGTGTCTGCTTCACCATCTCACAGTGTTGATTTCTGTTGGTAACACGGGTGGAAAAGCCTATTCCACAGCTTTTGGAACATGCGCTCCATTCTGTTGTCTGCTCAATACAATTGGCACTTGAATCTGACGCACCAATCCCGAGTGTGGCCTCCTGTCTGTAGGCTGGAGACAAAATCCCACAGAATTTTATTAGAAGTTTGTGTGAAAACCCAGTATCTGATTATGTTTTATAACATCTGGGAAGGAACAAAGAGACAAAGAAAGGTCCAAATCCATGCTTTTGACAGAATTTAGGAATTTTAAAAGCTGCCTATTCTGGGGCCCTGGATAGCAACTTCCTACATCTAAAAATAACAGAAAGGTGCACAACTCAGTAATCAGCAAAACATTTAGACCCAGTTCACACAAGTCCATAGCTGGAAGAATTATTGCCAAATTTTTAACCAGTTTAGAACTTTGCTTTAATAACTCCTTATTCCTCACTCTTTCAAATGGAAATACTTCACAATTTCTTTTTAAAGCTACATAATAAAAAATATTTATATTAGATATGATTTGAGAGAGGCTGAATAACCCTCTAAACTAATAACCAGCATGGAAATAAAGGTCCTGTTTTCCAAGAGTCATAAAGTCACCTGACCCTTTCAATTATTGACAGATTATAGACAGGGTGATGGGAGGGAGGGAGGAATGGAGTAATTTCCAGGAGTTATAACAGCTACTCAAAGCCAAGCCTTGTCTGATCATCATCCTGCCCTCGTGCCAGTGTTAAGCTGTGTTCTGCAAATATTACTAACTGTATGGTTTGGTCCAGCAGTTATAGGAGTAAAGAAAATGAGGGAACACAACTGAGCTGTCAGTCACAGCTCTGGCTGTTAAGCTTCTTTACATCAGCACTTCTGCCTTTTGCATGGTAAAGCTCCAGGGTGGTCTCCCAAGAGGGATGGTTATTGCTTGAAATAATGCAAGTAATCCATCCATACGCATTTTATGGATTAGCTTGTCACCGTCAGACAAATCAAAGGAAAGACAGTAGAAAGGTGGCGAACGTTTTGTTTAGACCTTATGTGCTTCACAACAAACACTTCGTAGCACTCTTAAAAGTTATTATGGCTTTTCTTCCTGGATCCCTCCTTACTTGTTTTTCAAATGGATTAGCCGAGTTGCAGCGTACTAACCGCTTAAGACCACTAAGAGCAGTGACTGGAAGAGAATGCAGTGCCCTCAACCCTCAGTAAAGTAGCTTATGAAAATTCATGTTCAACTGATAGTCTAATTCAGTAAGAAATGGGGAAAATATTATGTAGCTTTTTCAATTACAAAAGCACTTTACGAGTTTCATGTTTTGGAACAGGATGTTTTTTTCCAGATTCCCTCACTGTGTTCATAACCACTGCTTCTCCAAGCACTTTGTAATGCTTTTAATACCAACAATAACGGCAAGAGCTCTAGCACAGACAGGCAGGAATTTGTTGGCATTTTAGCTGCCATGCTGACCACTTGTAATAGCTGGGGAATTAGGGGGTGGAGAAAGTCTCTTGTAGATTAAGCCTTTACAATAATATTTATGATGTAATGATATTCTTGCCCAGCAACTGGCAAGACTGCAGCTTTGATTTAGGAGGTAATATTTGGAGGATTATGATCTTGCCTGTTTTATTCTACTAGCAGAACTACCCTGTACCAGATAAGCAGCAATTTCAGAATTGGGAACCAGCTTAACTACCTTTTAAAACTGCTATGCACATTCATCCTCTGCCTGCATTTCATTTTACCTATCAAGCTCTGCCTTTATTCATAGCCCCTGTTATACTTACTAGTGACCCTAGATGAGAAAAGGGATCATAAAAAACAACTGCACAAAGCAATGTGTCTTATATTTGGCAACCCATGGATATTTCCAGTGTGATATCACCTCCTCCTCACAATGGCTCTGATAATTAGTTTTCGTTTCCTCACCAGCCATAGCAAAACCTCCCAAAATCACTTCATCCTTAGGGTCGCAGATCCACTTCTCACAGCACTCTCCAGGGACTTCGACTTTCCTGGGGAAAGGGCAGTCGGGGCCGGGGAGCAGCAGGTCCAGGTTACAGCGGGGCAGACAGCCGATCTGCCCATCTCGGCAGGTGCACTGGTACTTGCAGCTGGGCTGGAAGGTCTCTCCGTTGCGGTAAATCATGCCGTCGAACACGCAGTTGTCTCCCTCCAGCACTAGAGAGCAAAACGGATGCATTCACTGAGGGCACTCTACCCGTAAGCGGGCCGCAGTTGACAGCCTTCTGAGAGCCCTCTCCCGCACGCAGCCCTCGGGAAGCGCTGCTTGGCCCGAAGGAAGGCGAGAGAAGAGCGGTTCAGCGGCAGCCCCGGCGGAGGGTCTCCGCTCCTTCCCGGGGCGCGCTGCCGGCCACCCAGCCCCGCCGTCACCTACCCATGCAGATGCCGGTGGCCCCGCCGCCGTCCTCGGGGCCGCGGTCGCAGTAGAGGCCGCTGCTGTCGTCGCAGGGCAGCAG
>JASSUY010028890.1:11750-40247 GCA_032466535.1 Forpus xanthops
CAGCGCGGAGCAGCTCTCTCCGCGCTGCCGGGCGCACACCAGGCAGCAGGAGCAGCCGTCCAGCACGGCGGGCACCCCCGGGGCACAGCGCGGCGGCTCGGCCGGGCAGCGCCCGACGCAAGGCCGGGCACAGGCCGACTCCCGGCCGCTCACCTGCGAGGACAAAGTGGCCCCAAGGGCCTGGTCACTGGAGCCGTACCACCCGCCGGCTCCCCCCACACCCGCCGGGCGCCCCGCACTTGCCTCGCACGGCCGGAGCAGGAGGAGGAGCAGCAGCGCGGGCAGGCCTTGGCCGGCGCCCGTCGCCATGGTCCCGACCGCCGCCTCCCCGCCGCGCCGCTCGGGTCTGCTGGCAGAGCCATTGCAGCCGCTTATATAGAGCCCGTCGGGGACCCCCCTCCGCCGCCACCCCCGCGGCGGGCAGCGCGGCCCGGGGGCGGGAGCCTGAGCTGGAGCCAGAGCCGGAGCCGGGCCGGGAGCTCCGCTCCCCCCGCCCCAGCCCCGCACGGCCCTGCCCAGCAGAGCTCCGGGGGCGTTATGTGGAGCGGGACCCGGAGTCCCGACGGCACGGCAGCCCACTTCGTGCCTGAGGTGAGGGGCTGCCCCGGCCGGGATGCGCCCTCAGCCCGTTTGTCTGCGGGCATCTCCCCGGGGAGCTGCTGCTGCCGGGCTGTCAACTGTGGGCAAGCACGGTGCTGCCCCTGTTGTTGAGGGGCTGCACCACGGCCTCCGGCACAACCGCTGTGTTTGGGCAGTGCTCGGCTTTTGAGATTGGCTGCCCCAAACGCAACCATCTCTCAAGGCTACACTGCTTCTGGCCCTGGCGTGAGGCCTCCTGAGCTTTGAGGGAGGCTCAAAACGGACCTTATGATGACAAGGGGTTGTGGGGGTGAAGTGTGCTCCTCATCAAACTTTTCAGTTTCAAGTCATGGGCACTGTTCATTACCAGGGGGCTGTGAGTACATCAGCTGGTGGGAAAGAGAACTTGTGCAGGGAGCCCTCCATGCTCTGTGCACACAACGAGTTGACAGGGTAGCAGGCTCTCCAGTGCTTGCTCGTGTGGCGTGTGCAGCCATGGGAGATGCAGAGCTGGCATATCAGGCCTCAGGAATGCTTTGGAGAAGTAACTCCAGTGCTCCGTCCTCTGCGGTTATTTTAGTGTGTGCTGGACAGATTTAGGCCAATCATAAGGGAGGCTAAATCTGTTAACAGGTTTTACTTGTGAGGAATTGCCTTCTGCCCAAGGCAGGCCTTCTTGAGTCTTGCTAGGATACAGATATTCTCTGTCCCTGGTTGTCTGGGGCAAATAATATGTGCTGGATTCTGTTGTGGCTTGTTAAAGAGAAAATATTTGAAAAATAAACAGAAGTTGCAGACAGACTAGTGAAAACAAGATGCCTTCTAAGCTGAAGACATGACACAACTGGTGCACATGAATTTACAAGGCTGCTCTAGCCCTATGCCAAAGGAATACTCAGCACAAAACCAGAAATCACCAAATACAACTTCGGTTTGGGGCAAAAGTCACTGTTCCTTTCTTGATGCTGAGTGGCAACAGTAGGGTTTCTGGAGAAGCCTATCGTTCTGTCACTTCACTGGTGCAGAAACACATTCTCTCCATTCATGTTCTGGCCCTTCATTTTCTCACTGACAAACAGCAAGAGCAGCCAAGGGGAACACAGAGCTTTTCAAGCCTTATTAGGAGCTTGGGCATGGGTTTGAGGTTATCTCAGTTATCCACTGCCTTGCAGGTCATTTCACCTTCCTTATCTCCTTTTCTTTTTCCTTTCCCCCCGCCTTGCTTTTTGCCACTTGCCTCTGACTTAGACAGTCAGTGCAAACCTACTTTTTGCGGTGCCTTGCTTATGAACAGCATGACCAGGCATGAAGATTTGCTAAAGAGAAGCAAGGTCCTATAGTTTTCCCAGAAAGAGGGCTGCAAGCCAGAGGGGCACATTCAAGATCTGGTTTTGCTTGTCCCTCTGTATGTGAGTGTGATGAGGTTTTTACTTTTGGTAATCATTCACAACCACTGGAAGTTATCTTCTCTTCCAATGATATTACTTCACACTGTCTATAAAAATGTTTCATATGAAGAAAGAACCAGAGAAATGAAAAGCATATTTGCCAACATACTTAGTTTGCAGAAAATAACTTTTGCATCATGTAATAACTTTATTAAGGCCCTGTTTGTTTATAAAAGATCAGTTACAAAAATAAGGTGTTGCTGCTTGTTAGTACAGTATGGCCAAATACATTTCCCCAGACATTTCAATCCCCCCAAAGCATGCATGACTTGGAGTCCATTGGAGCTACCGGTTCTAGGATGTTCCTTCATCTTCCTAAAGTAAATCTTTATGTCTATACTTGTTTGCAAGTTTTCAGAGGGTGACATACTTTTTTTGTCATGTGGAAGTACCCGTTGTTACTTCTCACAGAATAAACTCACAATCAGGTGAAGGGGTTTCATGCTGGCCTAGCTGGCAATGAATAACGTTTGTTCATGATATAAAATTAGTAGGTAAAAATAAATATTTTAGTTTCTCTGGGTTTGCTTTTTTTAAAGAACTCTGTTCAAGTGAGTTAATATTTGGGTTGCCGCCTTGGCTCTAGCTGGTGCAAAGAGTAATCCCTCCTAATATATAAAGAAATTAACTTCTACTCTTTCCTCTGCAGGAAGACACAGTTGGAGAACTGTGCTGAGAGGTGTAAGTTCAGGAACAGAGTCCAGCAGCAGAGTCCCAGGATTAAGGATGTGCTTAAGGGTTTTCTTGCACCAAGGTCGCAGGCAAGGAAAATGCTGCAAGGAAAGTATTGGTACCCAGTAAGAGGAAAAAGGCCAGAATAGTCTGTAATTTATGACCATTAGGAGCATAACCTGTGTGAGTACCTAAAAGGCTAACTAGGGGCTGTGAAGGAGAGCAAACACTGAAGCATCACTTTCATCTACCCTGTCTACTTCCAAACCACCAGGTGGGTTATGTATGTTTTACAATGAAAACACCATAGGAAGTTTTATCTGTAAAGCTGGAACCACAGGTTGCAAATAAAACTGACTTAACGCTTAGTTTCTAGTCATTGATCTTATTCCTATCCAGAGGCATCTAGGTGTGTATCAAGCATTAAAACAATGCAGGAGTTGATGATAACATCCCTCTGGGATTCTCTGTACCCATATGGCCATAAAACACAACTGTTATTTTGGGGAAGGTGGGATGAATGAACGAAGTTCTTGGAGCAACAGCCAGGCTATGCTGCAGCCCACCAAAATTATATATTTATACAAAGAATCTGAGGGTGTTGCATGGGATTTGGTATGGATGCCTGCTCTGTTCAGGATGGCAGTAGGTGCATGTGTTCAGTAACATGTCCTCATGTGCTCTCATACCTACTTCTACAAAGCTGGGAAGCAAAGGGATGACACTTGTGCCAGAAAAGGGTCAGTAGTGTTTACACTCAGAAGAAATTAAGTCATCTTTATTTACTTATTTAATTTTATTTTACCCTTATTAACCCTAAATGTATAGTTGTGCTTTGCATCTGAAATTCCCAGGCTCACATTTCTGAGATTGTGAACTGGGTCCATTTCACTGAATGAGATTATAATGGATAAACAGGATTGCAGAAATTTTCCTTTCTTTATTCATGGAGTGAAACTCATCTTAGTGCAGAGGGCCAGTAAGGTGCTTGAGGAATGCATCACTTAATTTCTGCTTCAGAGCTTAAGTAAGAGATACATGGATAGGTCTTGTGGAACATGTGGGTTTTGGGCTGTTCCTGGATGAAACAGTTATTAAGTGATTGCCTCTCAGATTGCTTTTTGAGAATAAGAATACCTGAATAGGTGTGGGCTGGAAGAAGAGGCTGTCAATTTGAAGAACCTAATGGTGATAAAATGGGTGTTCTGCAAGCTGAAAGCTAGTTCAGCAGAGTTGGGTTTCCCTGCCTTTTCTTTTTTTCTTCTCTAAAGAATAGCCTTTCCTGGGCCATGTCTTAGAGAAAGGGATATTGCTAATGAGACCCTAATTCAGCTAGCTGATGTTTCCAAATAAATGTTGTTACCAAATGGTGTGATTTAGGGCTGTCCTTTGTGCCCATTTCCCATTTCCTCACTGGTCTCTGCCAAGTGCTGAATAATCTGGCCATAAGTAATGAAAAACATATTTTATAGTTTTAATTTTGTTTTCCAGTATGCTTTTGTCATACTCTTTTGTGGCCATAACTGAAAAAGAAAAGGCTTGGGAGAATAAACAAAAACTTACAACGTGTCCTGGGAATGAGCAGTTCCAGAAGTTTTGAATTGAGAGAGCTCTGAATTAGAAACTGGCAACTACTGGGAATGCGAGGCAAGGAAAACAAATGAGGTACATTTAAGTTGGACGCTCTTAGCTTGAGCATTTTTTATCATCTCTGTTGTTGCTTTGTGCCACAGGTGTAGTGGCAGTCTCAGAATTAATTTTTACCATTTAAGGTTTTTAAGGTTAAACTAGCTTTTGCTCGTAGTACAAATGACCAGCTGGTAAAGACAGAGAAGAGCAAGAAATGTATGTTCCCTACAGAGGAATACTCCCTAACAATCTCTGACTCATTGAATAGCTACTGCACTCTGTGAGGTGTCTCTGTGTGACAGCTGTCCTGTCTCAGAGTGAGTTGGGCAAGGATATTGAGCACACATATAGAGGGTTGTATCAGGGACATGCCTGGCATGAATTGTGCCTCCTTCTAGCTGGAATAATTTTGAAGACCATGCATTTCAGTCCCGATGTATGCTTTTGAACATCTATCCTTTATCTCAGTCAGTAGTACATTTGCATTTTCTCTGTCATCTATTCTGAGTTCCTACATTGTCCATGAGTAACACATTTCGGGCTGGCAAGCTAGAGACCCTACCAGGGAAGAGTTCCTATCCATAGTTCCTGGACCAATTATCTGATCTTCCCAAAATCTCCTTGCTGCTTCCCTAAGTTAGGGCTGAAAAATACTTATAAGGAAATACTGAAATTTTGGGCTTCTTGTGATAGCCAAGCCTTTACTGCTGGCACTCCAAAGAGATTTTTTTTCTCCTTTAGACAGCCATATGATATCAGCACAGCCTACCGTCTAACTGCATGTATTGACTAATGCCAAAGGAAACATACTGAAGTGAGCTTCACCCACCTAGAGGAGTCACTGCGTCCGAGCGCTTTATCAGATATCAAGCAAAGAAATAGAAGATATGAGAGATGGAAGAAGCAATTGGTCATCTAATCTCTTCTGTTTTTACTGGTCTAGTTGCCAGGGAGATACTGTATGAAAAGGAGTGGTCTGCATATTCGCTTCCCTTATAAGCTGCCTCATTGTAAAAACAGCATTTAAAAATAAAGCTTAAAAATGCTTGTGGACTGAAAATGTTATTGTGTCATTGTTTAGCCAAGCTCAAATAATTTAATACTTTCAATATTCCTTCTAAACAATCCATTCAGGCTTTTTTTCTGTGTTTCTCTAAATTCTGTCCAGGTTTTCCTACTGCAATCCATGGAGCAGAAAAAGTCTATTAATTCAGCATGCTATTTTTTCAAATCAAAGTCAGGGGCTTGTTTATAGAATGCTTTAACATGATTCGTTCCCATTTCCCATTTTCCTTTCTTTGGTCCCTATAAAAGGCTTCCAGGACAGACTCCCTCTGATTTCCATTTTGTGGAAACAGAAGCTGGATATGAATTCGCATAACATTTTTTTTTGCCATATGCTTTCTCCTTGGGACACATGCGCTTTCTGATACATATGCTTCTGAACTGAGAATAAACTCAGTGCAAATATTCACCAAGATTAGCATGATGTAACCTTGTCATCACTTACTCTATGAATGTTACTGAATTCAAGGAATGCACAGAAGATACAGAAGCCTATAGGTAAAATCTGAGATTACTTTCTACTCTTCTCATCAAAGATGAGATTTGGGAGGGATGCAGAAGGTTCTGGAAGAGAAGTGATCCAGAAGTGGAAAGGGAAGCTCCATTCCCCGGTAGAACTCAACCTGGTAGTATGTACCATACATCATTACAGCTTGTGCAGCTGAGGAGCAGCAACTTCAAATTGCCGCTTCTGCCAAAGCTGGAGAGTACGGGAGGAATTTACCAAGATGAAAGGAGTGGTGGAGACCACCTGATCTGGCACATAATGCTGGATCATGTGAGAATTTAGCAGCTACTTCTAGCTGTGAAATTGATATCCTAACCAATTAAGTGCTAGACATGCAAAACTGTTTTGGAACACTATAACCAACTGCAAAAATTTTTCAGAGGCACATGGAGTGAGATACAACACTTCTGAAATGGAAGATCATCCCATTCGGTTGATGTGTTTGATAGCAGATAGCTATAAATAAAAGCAAATGTTAAGCAAATACAAATGTGGACTTTTCTAGATTGTAACTACATGTAGAGGTAAATTCTGCAATGTGCTGCATATGTTACCAGCCACTATCCTCTGAGAGCCCACAGAGATGAGGAACTTGATTGAAAAGCATTCTTGATAGTATAGTAAATGATTTCATTACCGACATTCACGTTACCTCCTGCTTCATGACTTCTGAACACTTGTGTGAAGGGTTGACAACAAAATTCACAGAAAGCTGGAGCACCCTGCAATAGTATTCATATGCTCCATCACTGGTGGTGTTCAAGGCTGGATTGAACATAGCCTTGGGTGACATGGTTTAGTGGGAGGTGTCCCTGCCCCTGGAAGGGGGTTGGAACTAGATGATCTTAAGGTTCTTTCCAGCCCTGACTATTCTATGATTCTATGATTCTATGTTTGTATTCATGAGCATTTGCACTGTAATCATATCTTCCTGCCACATTGAAAAGGTCTGCTGACTAGTCCTGAAAAATATAAAACAACACTTCAAAAACTGCAGAACTGGAGTTTTAATGTTAATTTCAGTGATTGGCTGCTTAATGCCCATCTTATCACTAAATCTAGATTGCAAGCAAAAAAAGAGGCAAATCTCCAAATTAATATTAGCAAGACAGTAATTTGATGAATTCACACTTCTGTAATAGGTGAGATTGGGCTGAAAGACCCACAACAGGTACCATATGGGACATCCGGTGGCAGTTTTGTTGGAAGAAATTGGGGGCAGTAAAATGTAGATGGTCCAAGAATGGAAAATCATACCCTATATATCAAATCAGACTGTCAGTGATTGCTTTCTGTACCATACCACTACCACAATTAAATAGTAGTTTTGAACTTGAACTGTAAGGATGCAGCCATCAATCTGAATATATATTCCTTACTTTTAGAGAGTGTGGAACCTCAGATGCATTAATGGATGATACTACATATCCTTAATATCTATTGATTTGGGTGAATGATGGTTCTTCAACAAACAGAAGTCTAGATAAAAGCCAAGATATTACAACATCTGCAAGGGTGAAAGTGAGAGATGATGATGGTAGGGAGTTGTACTTGGATGCAGCAGAGAACAGGGTGAATTCACAACTGAAATCTTTACATGGAGCAAGTGTAGCCACTGCTACTAGGTGCTACCATAGTGTAGCACCAGCATGCTGTGAATACAGCTGACCAAGGGTTAAGAACCCTCTGTCTAGTGAGAAAGACTGAAACATTTGGTCAGCAAATAGCTGTTCACTTGTTTGCTTAATGAAATAAAAAGCACCTTCTTCCAGGCTGCTTGCCACCTGTGCACTACTGGATTTTCCTGTGCTGCAGACTTAAAGGGTGGAGAGAGGAAGGGAGGATAGTAAAGCAAAGCAGAGCTGTGAGCTGACCCATTTCCTTTCGTCTGATTGCTCTGCTCTTTCATCTCTGCAGCAGCTCATATAGGTGTTAACAAGACTGGCAAGGACCTTTGGTGTGTCCTGCTCACTGGCACCTGTCTGTCCTTCAGTACCCATGCCAGGCAATTATAAATGGTTGCAATGTTCTTTTAGTCCATAAAAATTTCCAGAAATCTTTGCTTCGGTATAGCTTTTCAGTTGAAATGCTGCATAGACAGTGGGCTGGGTATGTGAAATCCATGGCGACACAAGTATGTTTGGAAGTCTCTAGGCCGCAAGTTTGTTCCTCTTGCCAAGAGGAAAGGAAAAATTTTATAAACTGGAAACAGAACTGAAAGGAGGTCAGGGACAAACCAGGAGAAAGGAAGAGAGAAACTATAGAAATACTGGCAGGAAAGAGACATATATTATATTAATAATACAACCTTTTAATTGGTTGTTATGGTATTCAAACCTGGCCTCCAAAAATAGTCTTGTCAAAACTGAAGGCCACACTGGGAGCTTAGCAAGTTCAGTAAAGCAAATTTTAAAACCTATAGAAAAAGACACAATCCCCAATCCTGACAGCACTGAACATAAATAAAATTAACAGGCTTATTTCCTCATAAGGGTGTATGGATAGTAATGGAAACTGAAAGCGGAAGTTGTATCTATGATCATGCTAAATATTTTCTGCAACCCATCCTTACACTGGTGTGTTCAGCACTTGAGTTTTCACAGTGTACGATAAAAGCGATGTGCACACTGAACCATGCAAGTATTGTTCATCCAAACATTGTCTCAGCAATATCAACTTGTTTTAAACAAGCTTGTGAGTTCTTTGTAGGGTAGATGGTCTCTTTTCCTCTTTCTGACAAAACTATATGCTGTCTTCCCTGTATAACACAATTCTTTGTTTTTTTACTCTGATTCAGGTTTTGTGACTTAAATACCTTAATTTGAATAATTTGATTACATCTCCTATTAACGTAAATCAGAACATTCAGTATACATGTAAGAGTAATAGTTTTTCATGTAAAATATAAATTAAACCTTTAAAACTTTCCTTGTGAAGAAAACCCCACCTGGCAGCATTTAAGAATGTACTTTTTCTCAAAAGCATGTTTGTCAAAAGTGGTCAAACTAAACTCTAAAGCATTTACTGAAGAGATGAAAATATTTCCAGTGAATTACTGGAAAGACAGTGCCAGGTTGCATAAAAATTGGATTATGCAAATTTTACATTTCACATTAACAAACCAATTAATATCTATTATGTCTTCTTTAGTAAATAAGGATTGTACTGTCAATTAAACACATTACTTGCATAAAAGCTTAATGCAGCTGCATTATGCGGAGCCATTTCTTACGCTGTTAATGTTTAATAGAAAATTTGGGGCATTAATTATTTTATGTATGATTAGAAGATGAGATTCAAAACTAAATTTTGGTCATGTTGGTTGGTCTTCCTTAGTTAGTCATAATGATTATGAAGGAATGCATTATTTTGTAATGTACATAAAACTCTAATTCAGCATCCATGGAGCAAGTAACAATATGATACATTAGGGGATTCAGTGATCATTCAGGAAAATTCAAATTATGACTTATAATAAAGGAAGGGGAAGTAGCCACTTTCATGGATTCTGTTTGTACTCTTGCTTTTTTAATACAAGGTATTAAAATCTTCATAAACAAGGTATTAAAACATTTATGACCATGTTAAATATGAATGGAGAAACATTTCACAGTCAACCAATAAGGAGTTTGCCTTGCAGAAGGAGTGAAAAATAGCTCCCCAGAGTGGTTCAAAACCAAAGGCTTGCTTAATGTTTCACACTTCAGCTCAGCTTTCAGCCATGGACATAAGAAAGAAGGTATGTGAGCGCTCATCTTTGTATTTTCATAGCGAATAAGCTCAATACTATTTCACCCAGATGTTTCTGTACTGTGGTAAGGGTGGCAAGTTGATGAGGTCCACTGGGCTTCCAAGATCCACAGCTTAATATGAACAACCTACTAGCCGAAGCGGTAACCTGCTATAACACCACATGATCTCCTTGGGGGGATTTTTCTTTCTATCAGATTTTGCAGTACATAATTCTTGTTTTTCCCAGTCTTTGGTACCTAGAAAGAAAGCTTTGAGCAAGTTAAAGAAAAGATTAGAGGAGAAGACAAGGAAGAAAGTAGTGCAGACAATGCCTGACAATGATGCCTTTTGTTTAGTAAAGACACCTTGTTACATCACCAGAACAAGACGAACTTGCACTTGGAGACAGAAGACATCGAAGAATATAGATTTTTAGTCCTACTCAAGGCAATATAAGCTTTTATATAAAGTTCATATAATTTATTGAATTAAAGTCCTTCTTAGATTGAGATAGGTGTCACAAATCTGCTTCAAAGTATACTGTCACGTCTTGTACTTAGGTCACTTTTCCACATTAAAATGCCATCAAAAAGAGAGACATCTTGTTTTGTTTGGCTTTGTATGGTGAAGGCAAAGCCTGGAGTGGTAAATTTGGGCTAGGTTTTAGGGCGGAAATGTTGGTAACGCATCTCCATCTCCCAAAATCTAGCAGAATAGGTACAGTGATGCTCCATTGCTTTCTTTAAACATACACAGTGATCCAGAGCTAGATCCACCTGAGGATCTTCACTGCCCCACTGCCCAGGTGTCTAGGAATTCCAAGGACAAGAGACAGGATTTCCCATAAATATTCTTTCATTCAGGGAATTTTTACATGATAATGTTAAGCAATTATGCGATCAGTATCTGAGTTCTATTCTGTCAGCTCAGTTTTCAATTCTGCGTTGAGTAAAGCCCAAAACCATTATTGTTTTTTCTTTTCTCCAAGTAAAAATATGCTGTTTTCTCACACAAAGCACGTGATGGCTTCAATAGTTTTATAACTTTTTAGAATGCTGGTGCTTGGTTTCATACAAGGGAAAATCTTTCCGTGAAATTAAAGAACCTGCTTTTCAAGTAGCAAGATCTTGATGAAGCTGCATTGACTTAAAGTTGAAATAGCACTGAAGTATCCCATTTTATACCAAATACCAGTTCTTAACAGTCTCAACACCCAAAGTATAAATATACCATGCTTGAAATTGCTTCTGTAGCATGCAATTATTGGGGGAAATATTTTTCTTTTTAATGATATATTTTCAACTTTTTCCCATCTGATTTCCAAACCCAGGAATACCCTAAAACCAGTGGTTTCAATGTCTTTACATTGTGGGGCTTCAAAGTTAACCAAGATTGTTCACAATCTGTTTTGTTCTTTCTACTCTTCATATTTTAACTTTACCCAAATAGATATTTTTATCAGAGTACTTCTATTTGATTAGCTTCATGGGGGGAGAATGGATGAAGTATTATTATATCTTACTGTGAATAGTTTGGTTATCCAAATCTCTCTCTAAATTTCAAAGCTGCTGGAAAAAATTAGATATGGAAATCCTCTCTAGCTGTCCTGTGGATTTAACACTGCTCCCAGTGAAGTGAGTACTGGTCCTTTTCTCAGTTCCAGTGTAAGTGCTTCAGCCAATACCTCCAGAATTACCCTAACCTGTGGAGCTTAACGTCTTGGTCACCCACATTAACAAGGAGATCCGTGCATCGAAGGGGGACACAAGCTTCTTTGAAAATGAAATTATGACATACTTGAGCCTAGAGAAAGGAGGAGAAGGAAGTTAAAAATAAGGGAGGACAAAAAGAAGGCAGCAAGGAGAATTAAGGAAGTTCATCAGTTGTTTTGCTCATATGCAAATACTTGAGTGCAGCTGGGAAGTCCGTTCCTGGATTCAGCAGGAAAACGAACTCCAGCACAGGGCTCCATCGAGTATGTCCTTCAGCTGGCTGACTTGCTTCGATATGAGCCAAACCACTGAAGTGTAGATGAAGGAAAGAGACAGAGGTGCCAAATATTGGGATTCAGCTGTCTGACTTTTCCATATAAAAGTCAGCAAAATAGAGATCTACATATTTTATAAAATTCAATCCAGTTTCCAAAAGAAGGTCATAGAATTAAAACAAAAACATCTCAAAACATTTACAAATAATAACTGGATTATGATTAGAAGTTCTTTCTTACCTAACAGATGGCAAGCCCAGCACATTTGCTGATCTGAGGGAAAATCAGGCTCTTTCTCAAGCAACTGTGAAGAGTATAGTTCATACTCTGTAACCACATATCTTGATTAAGTACTTTAAGGTAATTAAGCATATATATATATATACACACATACATACATACATACATGCTCATATATATAAATTTGGTGTTTTTTTTAATTCTTAGGATATAGGCTTTTGTAATTCTTTGATTATCTTTATGACATCTCTCCATGTTTTCTGTTTCCTAACTGACATTTCAGTCATTTCATATTTCATTCAAAAATACTGCTTTCCTGAATTCTTTGACTTTCTGCTTTTTCTGCTTCATAGCAGTCCTGTCCTCACTCCCACTCTGAGTCTTATCCAATACTTGTTGATGTTAACAGAAAAAAAATCCATCAAAATCAGCAGATTTGGGGCAGGCTTGTTCTCTAAAGTATTAAATAACAGCAGGTAGGAGGCACATATGTGAAGCACAGTTATTAGACCAAGGGGAAAATACGGACTTTTCCAGACTTTCTCTGATCCTGGGCAAATCACTTCATATTTTGGCACCCTGAGGCCCTCCACCTCTCATACTAATGATGATACTCACCAGTATAAAGCAGTTAACATCTTACAAATGAAAGGAGTTATACAACTTGTGGGCAATATTATTCCTCCTGAGGATAGTCCAATAGCATGGCCTAGGAAACTGGAAGCTTGTCAACTCTTATGTTGAGTCTTCTGACCACAGAAGACTTTTAAAAGTTGCTGCACTGTATTGCTTTTTGGATTAGTCATTGTACAATGCTTAGCTGAAGTCCAAGTTGGTGATCTTCCAAAACTTCAGGAGCCTCTGCTCTAGGGAAAAGCAGTCTGCTATCAACGAAGAGAAGGCAGTGAGGGGTAGTAATGCTGACAGATGTTCCAGTGTGACATCAGATAGCAAATTAAGCAGAACATGAGAATGAAAAAAGATTGTTCATGGTTTAGAAGCAAGTTATGCAGCAACTTTGGCTAAGAAATCGTTGAGTTACACTTTTTGCTATGGAGGTGATAGTGTTATAGAGTTTTATCATGTCATAGATTACAGGGCTGCACAGACCTCCCGAGAATAGCTTTGGAGCTTGGAAGGTGTTCATCTGTGTATCAGTCTATGTTTCAATCTGCTGAAGCTTCCATGTAAACCTAGCAGCAACTTCTTGCTTTCCCCATCAGAATGGTCTCAATTCAAAAAGAAATCCTGTGGACCTGTGGGTGTCCAATTGTTCAGAGCAAGGGACCATTCTATAATGATATTTTCAGAAGGTGGCAAAGGAAAAAAGCAAGACTTTGAAGAGAAAATGCCAAAATCCATTTTCTGTTCGAGGTGTCATTGGATTCCAGGCTTCCATTGCAATCCTTTTCCAATAGGATGCCTGGTTGGGAGAAAAATAGGTAAAGTGACTCTCAGCAGGACAGTAAAGTTCTTTTTATTTTATTTCCCTTTTTTCTTCAGAATGGTTTCTTTCCGTAAGAATGTAAAGTAAAGCCAAATGTCTCTAAGGTATCTTTTCAACAGACTTCCAATCTGTAATGATGGCTCCAATTGCCAAAATATTTAAAAGGCCTCTGAAAGTCAGACAGTGCAGATATAAAACCTTTTCTCAGGCCTGAAGACCTAGATTATAGTATTTTTATGGAAACATTTAAAATAGGACCATAAAAAAAGGCAGGGATGAAATCCTGCCTCTTTTTCTGCTAAATAATCCCTTTCAGGAAGTCCATTGCAAGTTGCATTTAAAACTATTTTGGCACCTAACTACAGCACTTATCTAATGTTCTTTCAAGTTGTCTCTGTCAGTTGAAAAAAGACTTTCTGGTGGCTGAGATTGTACTAGATTCATTAACCTCTGTGTTAATGCAAACCCAAAGTTTTTGAAGACCCTTCCTCTTACCTGAGCTCTTTAGTGAATCTAGCTGGGACTACTTTGGGGCCATTCAACCTCAGACTGTATTATGTGGATAACACAGTGAAGGCAGTGCAGGGTTAATGTTTTCCCTTTAGGTGGAACAGGTTTGAGGAGACCTGTTTGACAGAGGGTAAGAATATAAATAAGCCAGTGTAGTAATAGGAGAAGGCAGTGTGTTTCTCTTATTGCTTCCCTCATTGCCAAGCCTATTCTGTGGACCTGGATGGTTTACTTGCCTGCTTTGGTTTGTGTGCACATCTCAGACATCTTGGCTACATGTAGCTATGACACTTTTCTTCCTTCTTTTGTTTCTAGTGGGAGAAGTTCCAGGCTTCTGAGCCAGAAGCTTATTAGGCTGCAGCAAACCCCTTGGCTTGAATGGTCAAAAGACCTGATCTACCCTGTGATATTCACCAGATCTGATATTTAGACAAGATTATGAGGCTAATGAGGTTAAGAGGTTAATGAAGTTATAAGGGGAGGCTTTCTGAGAGTAAGAACGAATTAACTCAGGGTTTGTAGGTGAGATTTCATAAAGATATAATCCAAGGTAAAGGGGATACAGAAACATTCTATAGGAACAAGCACAAACTATCAAAAAATAGCTAAAGAATAAAAAGTTTTAAGAAGTTCCGATTACATGTTTAACTCTTTTTGGACATTTAAATCAAGAAGGAAGCACATAGGAAATGGGACATAAATTGAATCAGATATAATAACAACTCAATAGCACTAGGTAAAGGCAACACCCAAAACTCAGCTGGGGACTCAAAGTAACAAGAAAATGTTCCATTGTAAATTGATATTAATTGATATTATTAATATGTCATGCATTTATGGTAATTTATGTCAGCATGCACTAATACTAACAGAAAGCACAGTGGTATTTCCTGTTTGCTGTTCATTAGAAAGAAGAGCTAGCAAAAGATGATACCCTGAAGATTCAAGTGTTTTCTGCACCTGTTCTAATTTAGAAGATCAGCTGAAAACGAATCCAATACTGTGTAAAGCCACAGTCTAGCACACACTTAAAACAGATGAAAGAATCCTTAGATGAGCTGGGTGTTTTGAAATAATCTGAACTTGACAGAAGTCATCCATTCAGCTAAAGAACTTACTGAAGTAAGCTAGAAAAAAATAGCAGTTTTCTTTGAGAATCTGTGAAGGTCAATTTTAATACTGGATATGTGAAATCTGCAAATACAGCAATTATCTTGAGAACTAAAGAGCTAGGAAATTCTTGTTAAACCAAAGTATTATAGAATGAACAGGTAATAAAAGAAACCATCCATAGGCATTTAAAAGATAACAGGAGGATGAGCAATGTGTTTTTCCAAAGTTAATATCAAGCTCATCAAATTTCCTTCTGCAATGAAGAAGTCAATGATGAAGCAAAAGATAACATAGGTTAACTCTCAGACAATTTGAATTGTGTTAATGACATGCAAGCTAGGAAGATACAGTCGTGCTGAAACCATTATGCCCACATACAGGACAGATAGGAAGATGCAGTCGTGCTGAAACCATTATGCCCACATACAGGACAGAGTTGGAACCAAAGAGAAGGTATCAATATGTTGAGTGAAATCTTCAATATTGGAATAAGCGACTTGAGTAATGGAGAGAGAATTGTAATATTAAGCTTGTCAGAGCTAAGCAACTAGGATGGACTTCAGGAATGTTGGAGGACAGGATAAAGGTTCAAAGAAACTGAAAAATTGAGAAATCATCAAAATGATTGCCTGCAATTCTATGGAATTGGTGTAGATCATCACCAGGAACAACCAATCGCATGAATCTTGGGTAGGAAGAGCTGCATAGGTGCTGATCTTTAAAAAAAGGACCAGGGATGCAAAATGAACATGACCTAAGAGTGTCAGGATGTCGGGAGAAGGTAAACCTCATTCTGAGGTGTATAAACAATGGTGTGGCCTCCAAAGTGCAATACTCCAAGGGGCATACGATGCCTGCCTTTGAACAAATATGTAGATAACTGGAGGAAGTTCAGAGCAGCAGGGATTTATCAGAGGACTACAGACAAGGATGCATGAGGATAGGACAACGTATTTGGGATTCTTTAACCAAGACACACAAGGCTGAGTGTGGAAGTAGGTGTGTAAAATGTATTTCCAGATTAGGGTAATATCTGTAGTGAATAGTGCAAGAAGTCTTCAGCTTAAATGCCAGCATGGAAGATTCTGGCTTACCACTGTTATAAACTTTTTTCAACAGGAAGGATTGTGAAGCATTGGGTGAGATTGCTTGAGTAAACTGTGAAATTGCAGCCAGTGGTGGCCTTGAGAAACAGGCCATAATAGGCATTTATCTCCTCAGCCCTTTCGTCTTTGCCTCAGACACTGCCTTCCTTTCAGCTCAATCATATTTTTGAAGTCGTAACCACAGAATATTTCTCATTCAGTGCAATAAATTCTTAAACAGTTGTGGCAATGTAAGAGCAGAAATAAAGTAGAAAGCAAAGTGGGGAAATACAGAAAAATCACATGAGGATAAGTATTAGGTTGTTGCATATTTTCTCAGCACCTTTAATGCCCAAAGCTTGGAAGACTAAAGGAGAAAGGATTGCTAACGTCATCACAGTGGGAGTCCAGGAGAAGAGAGGGACTTGAAAGATTTTTTCTTGTGACTGAGGAGTAAGCAGCTGGTGTTTCATCCATAACTGTTGCTCTCTGTGGCAGCGACACGTGGAAACATAAGATGAGGTTGTGAAATATTGTACTTTTTTTTTTTCTCAAGAGGACATGGCACTACCTCCAAGTGCAAAGCCTTCAGTTGTCATGCAAGCAATTACTACATTGCCCTTGCTCAGAGCATTGATCCATGCTCTCAGTTTCTGCAGTCCCTGCTTCTCTTCCCAGTTTTGTCCAGAATGCTGCCCGTTGGACAATTCATCCTCAGTGCTCTAAATGCTAAATGTAGATCTTACTAAGTTTGGATGAAGACTAAGAATGTATTCTGAAGAATTTCATGCTAGGCTTGTCTACTCTCTGTATTTTGAAAGCTGTCAGAGCCAATGCCCATTTGAGGGCATGTTTATGAGAATTCTCATCACATCAATACACTAATTGTATTCAAAAGATGCTTCTGCTCACTGCTTCTTATGATCCATCCATAAGCTGGAAGCAGCAAGACTGGGACAATTTCTTCTGTGCAACCCTGATAATGCATAAGTTTTATATTACACATAGCTAAGAACTTTAAAAGCCTGGGACCTAATACGGATCTCTAAGCTAGGATTTTCTCACTTGTTTTATACTTAATGTATTAAAACCTGTCTTCAGATATAACCAAAAGATAAATGCTGTACATTTTTCTGCCCGGCATGCCAGATGTCTCTGTAGCAGCAGCTGTACTTCCAGGTGTGCTGGTGATGCTACAGTTCTTACATTATTGCATAAATATTTTGAGCAGATGAACGTTTTTTCTGGAAAAGCTTTGTTTTCAATGCACAGTAACTTCTGCAGAACAGTTTCATTCCACTTTGGTTATAAAATTATGATAACAGAAATCATGACAGATAAGAATTTCAGTGTTGAAGATGTGTGCAATTAAGGGTGCTAAGCGTGTATATTTTTAGCTGCTTGCAATTTAAGGGTGCAGTGGCCAATGCACATGAGATGCTTCTGTTGGTGCCCAGAAACAGAGGCAGTTAATGTACAGGATGCAAAGTCAGTTACAAAGTATTAGAAGCAAACTTCACTTGCAACTTTCTTTTGACAAGCTGTACAATACAGAGAAATAGCAGTTGCAGTAATCTTTCAGTTATGTGGCTAATCTTGGTTGGATTGACTTCCTTGCCTTTTATTTCAAGGATTGAAAGAAAAGGGGAATAAGTTTTGAACTAAGATAAAACAAGAGATGATTTACACTGTCTTGTGAGCCTTGTTTTGTTTTATTTTGTTCTTCTGGCTCTGATTTTAGCATTTTTTTCTTGATAATCTGACTAGCAAAATGTCACTACCAGTTTGAAGAGAGACAAACTTGTTCCATTATGACACAGCAGCTATGACAACCTCTTCTATTGTTGCTTAATGGTGTGTTCAAGAATGTCAAAACAGCTTGCACATACTTCTGGTTTTGCTGTTTCAGGGACATGAAAACAGAAGCTTCAATTGTACTGAAATATTATTCAGAGCAGCTTAATACATTGGGAGCATTTTTTGGCATCTGCATGCTTGCCCATATTCCTAGTGATAAGTTGTCCATGCTCTTTGAAAAGTTACTTTAAACCTCTTTAATACACTCAAGTAAGCTATAGTCAATATAACAGAAGCTGTCTAGTTGGATGTAGTACTTGGTGGTGACTGTTCAGATTTTCATTTTTCATTCTCAAAAATCAGGGAATAGCCCAGCTCATCTTGGCCTGCAGTTTCCATTTGAAATACTGTGTGTGATTGCCTGTTTCGATCTGGCTTCTGGAGGATTTCTGTGAAGGTAGCTCCAAATCATAAAAATCGCCATAATAAATGAGACATTTGTCAGCAAATTTCAGTAGTCAGAGGAAGGAATTTGCTGGACACAGTTGGTGAAATTTGTTTCTGAAATAGTATTTGAAAAGATTAGGCAAAACTGTTATCTGCTTGCTAAAATGTATAGTTTAAAAAAATGTAGTAAATCATAGGTTCATAAAAAAATTCATGTTGGAAGGGAGCTCAGAGGCCTTTATCCTCATCTCTTGCTCAAAGTAGGGTCAACTCTGAGATCAGAGTGGATTGCTGAGGCCTTTGAGCAAACCCAGTTGGGGCTGAACACCCCCAACCTCATCTCCACCCACGATGGAGACTGCACAGCCTCTGGATCACCTGCTCCAGTGTGTGATTGCCCTTAGTGGGGAAAAGTCCAGAGGTCTGAACCTCTCTTCCCTCAGTTTATGCCCAGAGTCTCTTATCCACCCATCAGGCACAGCTGTGAAAAGCCTGGCTCCTGTATTCATGGTCATCTCCTCATCGGCACTGGGTGAGGGCTACTGATAGGTCCCTTCAAAACCATCCCTTCTCCAGACTGAACCATCCCAGCTCCCTCAGCCTCTTCCTAAGAACAAGTGCTCAGGTCTCAATTATCTTGGTGCTCTCAATTGAACTCACTCCAGTTTGTCAATGTCTGTCCTGTATTGGGGGACCCTAAAATGGGATCTCAGTAATATATCTCAAACTCAGAAAATAGTTTCTGTCTTCATCTTCCCCACTGGAGATGAGCAGCTTAGGAGGTCACCCTCTGAAACTTTCATAATGCAAATCAGGTAGTGTACCACAGGCTTTGATTCTAGGTTTGGAGTCACGATTTCCTTTAGTTCCCATACTGATGTTTCTTTTCCAGTTCATACACTCACACTGTTTTTTAACCCAGACCTCCATGATAAAATCAGTTCAGATTTCTGATTTTTTCTTTTCATTAACATGTGCCTTTGATCCAACTTAAGTCTTGCTCTGCATCAATTAACCTTGAGAACAGGAGGTACAGCAATTGCCAAACAATACTGCTTTGCTTCCAGACTATCTGAGGGGGCCTAGGACCTTTACTCTGTTGCCAGTGCTCAGTATTCATAATCCTAATGCTGGCCTGACTTTTTCTATCTTTGCAGGTAGTGGAGAGTAAAAAGCAAGAATATTACTTTGAGCAAGACTTATTCAGAACTACTTGTGAGGATGATAAGAAAGAATCATTAAAAGTAACACTGTCATGGGTGTTTCAAAATAAAAGGAGTCCAAATTTACCCACTTTTTGGGTGCTGCACCTCTGAAGCATGCTTATTGCAGAGCCATTCTTTACTTCTCTTGTGGTTTAACCCCAGCTGATGCCTTATCATATGGAATACCCCTTGGGTGAGTTGAGGTTAGCTTGGCCCTCACAGGAGTGATTTAGCCTTCAGGATTTTCCTGATTTTTATGCATTTATAGTTATAGAAGTGAAAACCAAACATTTTGAAGTGGGTTTTATTTTTAAGAGCTGTGGAAGAACAACTTCCTACATATGCCAGCAGTTTACAGCTGTCGTGTTTTTATTAGCAGTCTGGTATAAGTGCATTTTCTCCCCACCTCAAAATTGTGTACAACTAGAGATTTAAATCTGAACCTTCTTCCATTCACACAGAGGTTTTTGGAGGATGCTGAGCTTAGACTCGCAAACAATTCCCATTTCCATCGGACAGTGTGCACTCAAGTGAGGCTGGGAGGAAGAGTGTGCTATGAAGAGGAGATCCAGGACTGTCATCTTCTAGACTTATATTAGAAATAATCACAACCCATGCACCATCAACCATGTAAGTGGCTTTTAAATAATAACTGGAAAATGTGTTTGTTGCCTTCTTATACTTGTGTCTTTCAGATTCACATTTTTGCTTACTGACTCTCAAGTGATCCCATGAGCCAGCTGTTCCAGAAGCCATTCCTTTGGAGGAAAGAAGAAAGTGGGGGAGATCAGTGGTAAAACTGCATCTGCCTATGACTCTGGAGTAAGGCTGCCATTAACGTGCTACTGGATTTTTGCTGATGTCTCTCTTCCAGCATGGACACTTTGGCTTCTGCATCCTGTAAGCAAGGTGTGGGGATGGGCAGAGGATGGAAGCATGGCCAGCTTGAACACTGAACCTCACAAGTGATTTAGAGTCCTGAGCATGATATTATCTAGGAGCAGGAACCCTTGTCACCTGAGTTCAGGTGACATGCATAGAGGCAGGAATGTTAGAGGTTATGTGATGGACTGCAATAAAATTATTTCCAGGTTCTATTTTGGATATGGCTGCAGGCCCACCACAGCTCCAAGTGTGATTTTGGCACAGCAGGAGCATATGCTGGGCCTATGGGTGGATCTTCGCCTAAATCTAATCTAGAGTCAGATCAGAACACTTCATCCTTGACCCTGCTCTGTACACCTGGCTTTGGTGAGTACAGTTCCCAAAAATGAGAGGACCATGGAACAGAAAAGTCAGCCTTTGTTAGGAAATAAATGCCTACCAGTATAAAACAGATTAGTGTTATTTTAATTTCAACAGTGCCTTATGGATTTTCCTTTGTTAGGTTAATTTAATACAGGTATTTCCTAATTGTCTTTATCTGGTTAAAGTGCCTTGAGCATTACATACAAGCTCAGGGGTACTATGTTCCAGGTCAGTAGTTAAATATTGCTCTGGTTCTAGTCATATTCTTCCATATTCTACCAGCAGGAAAATTTACTCCACAAAATTGCAACCAACAGAAACATGAGAAAAAGAACTTTGTGTCTGGTAGGAACCTCGCTTATGGCCTTTTGTGATGTATTTTTTTCCCCCCCAAAAAGAATTATATGGTACAGAGTGACTTCCACTTCAAACATGCTTTCCCATTGCTGCTCTACCAGCTCTGAAAATTGCTTTTGTTTGGATATTGTTATTATCTGCTAGAGACTGATAGGAATGTGGAGTCATTCACTGAGAAAAGGAAACATGGTTCTCATTCAGGAGGAATGCGACTTCATCCGCACAATTTACAGCACAGTTGTATTTGAAGTCAAGCCGCGGGATCTTGTGGCAGTAAAAATCATTGTGATTTGTAGGAAAATGTCACTCTGGCTGTCTCCTCTATAAAAGCTTTTTACTACTCTTGTTGAATATAAATCAGAATTATGTGGCCAACAAAATGATGGTTTTGGCAAAATGTTGTGAAGACAAAAAATAAACGGGTTTGAATTGTCTTGGCTTTATTCTGCAGAGATATTACTGGAATTTATTACCTTGCCAAGATCAATATCCTTGTCCTTAAAAATAGGTGTGTGTAACTGTATGTCTAAATTCGTATCCAAATTAATTTAAGGATGTTCACCATGAATTTTGCCTTCAAACCACAATAACACTAAAACTTAACAGCTTGCAATGAAGCTGACAGAATCTCAGAATCTCACTTTGGCCATATTTGTAGCACCAGACTTCAAACTCTTTGGAGGTTTTGTCTCTTACTGGAGGGAAATGTAATGGGACTCAGCATATATGACTCAAGGTTAGCAAACTTCACCCAGGAATTTAAGTAGGAGATGAACCTGTTCTCCCACACTGCTTATTAGTTTCATTTCAAAGCAAAAACTATGTGACAACAAGTGAACGATCAACAGTTATTTGTTACAGTTCAGTGTTTCTGACTCTGGAGTGAAGTCAGTAGAGAAATTGATAAGCATTAGTGTAAGGTGAAGGAGACCAGGAGATAGTGAATAGAGGTGACAAGAATGTGAGGCTAGTCCTTAACCAGCTCTTTCATAGCCATGGTGTTATCCAGGGGTTGTTATTTCAGCCATGTGTGATTAATAGGTGTCTAGCCAATGTGGTTGCCTAAATTTGGTTGTGGACAGGCTATAGGGACTATGGGGACAGTATCTTCAGCTTACTCTGACACCCAAGCAAAGTTCCAGCTCTAGCCTATTCCTGAGTGGAGCTGAGGGGTCCATAGAGACACAGGGATGCCTCTCACTGTTAATTGTTCATTGAGTCCTCTGGGAATGGTAGATCTCAGCTAAATGAGGAATAGGGTGGCAGAAGGGTTAGAGTCATCTTCACTTGCTCTACCAGCACTTAAGGCATAATGTAAATATTATTTAAAGATACTCTGTTTGCAACATACAGAAGGCTGAGATAGACAGAGATTGTAACCCTCCCTTCTGGCCTTTAGGAGTTTATGAGTTCACAGATCCTTCCCTGTACTTAGAAGACCTCTACTGCTGATAGCTGAGCATTTGTTCATGTCATCTACTCAAAATTAGTTGTACAGCAGTTGGAACAGACAGCATTCTCCTGACTGGCACATTATTCAGCATATCCAGTTCGGAGTGGTGCCTTGATCAGAGGCACCAGCAGAGATGTACAGACCACAGAAGAGCTAGGGCATGCAGTTGGGACAGCCCACAAGAGACTCACATGTCCTACACAAACAACTGTCCTAAGAAACTTTGTGTTTCTTAGAAGTCCACATCTCAGAGAATATTGAGCAATACCATGTAGGGGACAAAATAATCCCCCTCTTGCTTCTGTATCAATGCCAGCAGTGTTCTAAAAGGTGAAACATTAAGGAGAAGGCCCAGGCTGGACATAATCTTGTTCTGAGGCTTTGTTCTTTGTGGGATAAAGTGTCATCTAGGCCAAAGTAGTTAAAATGATAGGTCACAAATGCAGCAAAGGATATTTCCATGTCATTCTATTTGCTGTGTATGAAAAGTGATGGCATATTGCTATGAAGGGTCATTATGGCATTCCTAAAATATGCTGAAATATATTCCTAAAATATACCCTGCTGAGTGTTCAGAATTAAATGATACAGATTTCTGACTTCTGCATTACAGGCATATTTTGTGATATATTTCTGCTTCAGTCTTCCCCTCTGTGCAATGGAGGTAAAGCTATCTACTTTCTTCAAGGAAGCACTGGTAGGATTAAACAGTTAATATTAGATAGGATTTTAGAAATGGAAAAGATGAGACAAGCACATAACCACATCTTTCTTGCCTTACATGCGTAGTGAAATGTGTTTCCCTTGCCTCCATTACCAGAAGATTGCAACAGCCCAGAACACTCAGCAAAAGTAATCACAGATGTTGGTTACACCCACATATTTTTGAAGCTTTTGGTGATAAGTATAGAGTCTGCATACCTCCAGGAATGAGCATGGACTGGTTCTTACAGAAAATGAAGATACAGCAACTTAACCCAAGTGCTGATGAATGGCGTCTGTCCCCATCCAGCTTTTTGCTGCAACAAAAAAAAAAGTAATAAATTAAATCAGTACTTTTACTTCTTCCTCCATAAGACAATAGGCTTTCATCTATCTTTCTTCTATTATGTCGATGTGTCATAAATGTCAATGTGGTATCTTTCAAAGTCACTTCAGTAGGATCAGATGCTAAGATCAAAGTGAGAAAGAAATTGGAATGAAAATCGTGTTGAAATTTGAATAACAGAGAGAATTTTAAATGCTAAAACTGTTCAACTCCTGGAGGTTTATAGTTAGCTACTGTATTCTGAGGACTGCTGTATACAGTTTGTTAGCCAATACTTCTGGGCAGGAGGGGAAGCAGGAATATGGAAAACTTCTAATATGGAGAACTATTATAAGCATTTCTTCAGCCTTTTCAGAGGAAGGTTCTTGTTTAAATTTGCAGTGGGATACACATGATAGATAATATCAGAACACAAAAATCTACAAGTTTTGGCCAGTAAAATTCAGCTTTTCAAATAGAAAGTTTTAAGACTCCAGGCAAGCAGATTTCATCGGGTTGGAGGAATTTATGGTTCTTACACTCTGAAATTAAGAATGTGTATTTATTTAGTAATTAATTCCTGGATTTGAGAAAAAAATATTAGTCACCAAAATACAAAACCACTTGACCAAAACATAAAATGCATCTTGCTGTTTTCTCTATAACTGTCATTGCTTTCAAGCCACTCATCAGTGACAAGAGCCGCATGAAACCAGTAGCTAAAATAAGCTTTCTAGAACAGTAACTTTGCAATCACTGAGCACTTATTTTGTTCCTATAGTCAGCCACAGCCCTCGTGGAGCCTCCTTTGCTCCCATCTTTGCCGTGGCCATTTATTAATGTTTTGGGCAGACAGTTGCACTCTTTATGTTTTAAACTCCTTCAAGTAGCAGAACCAGGCACTGGCTTTAGTTTGTGGTTACTGGTGCATTTCAGAACCTCTCTTTCTTCCTTCTGAGGATGGAGAGCCCAAGCCAGAGCCATTTTCAAGAGCAGTGTCGAAATGTATAAAGGAATATGATAGCAGAACCAAATGAACTAGCTAAATTCCTACTATGACTAGAAAATAATAATTGCACAGGTGCCATCACTGGCCTTGTTTCTTTACTACTGAAGAGTGCTCTGAGATTTTGGATTAATACAAGTAGTTTAGAGTCTCTCCTCTTCCCAATGTCTGTTATAAATGCATTTTCTGGTAGCATATGTGTGGTCCAAAAGGTCACCTGAAGGACATTTTTGAAGAGTTCCTCTCATGCTGTATCAGTGACACCTTAGCTATCCAGTCTTGAAACAAGCCTATAGCCCACTGTGCTTCCAAGAACTACAGATTCTTTTACATGTATGTATATATAGAGATACACATATTTATATCTATATATACTGCTTTTGACTTAATCTGGATTTATGAGACATAGGAACCTGAATAGAGGCTTCACCAATCTATGTATCTCAGTGCTGGGTGGCAGGGAGATGTCCTCAGAAATATTTCCTTAAGTATCCACTTCAGTGGGTGACTTTACTGTCAGCCATGTGGTACCACTGCAGGGAGAAACACACAGAGGAAGAGTGCACCAAAGGCCGACGCCATTACCTTGAATATACCTGAAAGCAGAGCAAATAGAGATCGGCCCTCTAAAAATAATTAAATGAATTCTTTCAGAAAGAACTCTGAAATACTCCTGAGGGCAAACAATGCAGATGGGTGTTGAGTTTGGCCTAAAGCCCAGCCTTACGACTTGCACAACAGAACAGATGTAGCCAGTAGGTCTGTGGCTGCTCAAAACCTAGAGTGCTTTGTGTTTAAGGAAATGGTAGAAGAAAAGGTGAGGATGTAGGCTGTCAAAATTCATGGTGTTTAATATTTGCAGAGTTTTAACAAAATTTGTTTTACTAGCAGATGACACCAGGATCTTCCAGCTAACATTGACACAGGTATGAAGACACAGATGGAATAGGAAGGGAGGATTTCTGCACAATACGCTAAGAAAGAAGAGGAATCACTGTGATACCCTGCCTTTGTCCAGGTTTAGAAATGGCTAATCTATATCAGTGAGCACCATATATTTTGTTGCTCGACCTTTCGGTGAGTCACATAATCGCAGTACTTTCAGCTGTCCTGGCATTCAGTGCAGGGCTGGGAAGGGTACACATATGTTCTGCCATTAAAAACAGCCTTATGAGAAAGAAAATAACATTTTGGAATCTGAACTGAAAGAAAAATACATGGGGTTTGCCATAAGTTGACACAATTTGGCTGTCTTATTAATCTTCATAAATCAAGTTCTATGAATAGATTAGCAACATGACTCTGCTGGTGGAGAGAGCCTGGTGTATACCTGATAAGCATCCAATCTATAGACCAGTGTTTTCAGTGCCTTCTTAATTAGAGACTCAGTTTTGCATGCCTCCAATTGCACGAGCTGTCTCTGGGAGGAGTTCTGCCAGAGCTGGGAGAAAATGATGGAAGTGACAGCATGACTTCAGCTGTACCCACAGAAATCCACATGCACAACCACACCTACACACATCCTTCACAGCACACATGATGAAATCGCACAGTGCATTACCTGGTATGTTCTCAGGCAGGACAGAAAAACAGGAGCCAGATTCTGAAAAGATGGAGACAAAAAGCTCTGCTAAGCCAGATTCTGTCTTCAGACACAGGCTATGGGATGGCCCACAGCCTCACTTTCCCTGACGATCCTACCACAGCAGCCATTTCCTCAAGCTCTAATGGGTATGTAGCAAGCTTATTCTGCTGTCATGCTGACTTCACCTTCATGGCCAAAACCCTGGAAGCAGGGTCAAGGCTGTACCTACTGGCACAGATCTGAGAGGACTGAGAGGACTGGTTATGCCTCCTCTAATGCCTGATCATCCATTGTGTACTGCTGAGATTTGGAGACAAAGTAGAGGAAAGTATTTGTGTAGCTTATGCTCCTTTATGATCCTGCAGGTTCTCAAAAGGAGCAGGTACAATATAATGCCACGTTAAAATGCCATCTCAGATATATTTGGCTAGAGCACCTGGGTGCTGCTGAGACACTTGACTTAATTCTACCACCAATTCAAATGGAGCGCTGGGCTGCTTTCCTGTCTCTGTTTGGATTTTAAATCCTCTCTGGATACCTCTGAAATAATCTCTGCCAGACACAACTTATCGCACGGTATTATTGAAATGCTCCCAAGAAGCACATTTATTTCTTTCTTATTCTTGGCCTAGAACAGGTTACAAAAAATGGGTGGAATTTTAAAGAAAATTCCCAGAAGTGGATGCCAAGAATACTCCTCTTTTTGCCCCAGAGTCTCATCTTCCCCAGATTTAGGGTGAACAAGCCAAGTATGGCTTTGCTTCACCCATACCCCTGGTCTCTTTTCCAGGAATAAAGCATGAAGTGATGTGCACTCTGCAGGTAAGATCACCTCCCTGCTTAGGAGCAGAAGTAGGATAGCATTCAGATGATGTGGAAGGCTATTGAATAGACTCTCCAGTCTCCCAGACATCCCAGGTAGAAACAGATGGATTGCTACTGGGAATTCCCTTGTTTAAGGTGTTGGCAGTAGGCTTCTGCAGTGTTTCAGTTATATATATATATAAACATATCAAATAATAAGTATTCCACCTGCTGCAATTTTTAAAGACTTTCAGTAACTGGTTCCATCTTCCTGTCTCCTCCACAAGTCCATGGCCAGGGAACCTGTGCAATACATGAACTTAAGCACTTTTCCATAGCTGCCTCTCCCAGCAGCTTTTGCCAGCTCTGACCATTCAACAGATCCCTCCTCCAGGGCAGGACCCGCAGGGCAGTCGGTAACACCTCCACCGCCCATCCTACCTATGCTTTAAATCCCTGGATCCATAGGTGGGAGCCCATTTGTTTCCTCTTCCAGCCTTGTCAAGCACTTGGCTTATGGCTTGGAGTTTGTGTACTGAGCACTTAAGCAGAGTGCAGGGTAAAGTATTAAATATTTGTGATACATGGTGAATGAATATACAAGTAGGCAAGGAAGGACTGTTAATAAACCTTCCTCTAGACTAATGGAAAGGAAATGGCAAGACTGAGTGGAGGATTTTCCTAGAGCCAGTACCAAAAAGCCAGCAAATGCTTGAAGTAAATTTGTGATAAAAGGCTCATTATAGATAGTGCAGAAATTTTAATAAAATAAACATGGAAAATTCCAGCTCTTTAATTTTTAAACTTAATTCCTGCAGGATTGCTTAGGGCTTTATGTCTCCCAGTATTTTAGTGGGATATACTGTATTTAAAGGAAACAGAGATTTGTGTTCCTTTTAAAGTGGAAGGTGCTCAATTTGTTGAGAAAAGTTGTTCTCAGAAAAAATAACTATGTGGTTGTGTAAAATAGGTGATGTTTTTCTTCACACATAGTAAACCAGATTCATAGGGAGCAGTTGATATGTCCTGGTTTTCCCACCGTGTTTTTCTGTCCTTGAGGTTCCAGTTTTTGACACTGTAAAAGAGCAGGAAAATGTGCCAGAATTCTACTGCTGGGGACATCAAATGGTAAATTCCCTCTGCCTGGAGTAATCAAGGATCTAGTCCCTTGCACAGGGACTTGATGCCCCTTCCAGAACTCTATGGGAAGCAGTGGGGTCTCTGCTGTTGGAAAGGTTTGTCTCACTTCTGATCTTAGACTTGCATTTCAGATAGTCTAAACCTGTGTAAGGCTGTTGTATAAGAAATTATCACTACATATCCAAGAAACTGGTGCTCAATGGCTCAATGTCCAGCCAGAGACCAGTAATGAGTGGAGTCCCTCAGGGATCGGTGTTGGAACTGGTCTTGTTCAACATCTTTGTCAGTGACATGGACAGTGGCATTGAGTGCTCCCTCAGCAAGTTTGCTGATGATACCAAGCTCTGTGGTTTGGTTGATACATTGGAGGGAAGGAATGCCATCCAGAGGGACCTTGACACACTTGTGAGATG
>JASSUY010028891.1:0-40600 GCA_032466535.1 Forpus xanthops
GAGGACCACAAAGATGATCAGGAGGCTGCAGCACCTCCCATATGAAACCAGGCTGAGGCAACTGGGGCTGTTCAGCCTGAAGAAGAACTGCCTCCCAGTATCTAAAGGGGACCTACTAGGATGCCAGAGAGGGACTCTGCATCAGATGTAGTAACAGGACAAAGGTTGAGGGGTTCAAACTTAAACAAGGGAGGTTTAGATCAGATACAAGGAAGAAGTTCTTTACTGTGAAGGTGGTGAGGCACTAGGAAGAGGTTGCCAAAGAAGTAGTGAATGCTCCATCACTGGCTGTGTTCAAGGCCATGTTGGACAGAGCCTTGAGCAACATGGTTTAGTGTGTGGTGTCCATGCCTATGGCATAGGGATTGGAACTGGATGATCTCAAGGCCCTTTCCAACCTTTATCATTTTAATAGTCAACAGGTAGACTCCAAGATCAGAAAGCCCCTTCAGTGTTTCTCACAATTCCTCTTTCAAATTTTACTTCACTGCGCAAGTTGGAAACCTTATAGCATTACCTCAGCTTACAGCTTATCTATGTTTTCTGCACACAGACTCATCAGTTTGACTATTAAAATAATAGTCAAATTAATAATTAATTTCTTAGTGTTTTGGCCTGCCTAGATGTAGAAACACATGTATCATATTAAGGGCTCTTCTTACTGCTGCTGATCTCATCTTACCTGGTTTTAATACAGATTTTTACTAATGGATTCTTATTACATTATCACACTGAAAAGCAGAGATGCTTAGTTCTAAATCATACACCTGCTATTTTAGCTGTTAAAATTCTCTAATTCAAAATCTTAATACCACTAACCTCCCCCCTGCTCCTCCTCAGTTGCAGTTTTCACTGTATACCACGACAATACCCCAACTGTGAATAACAGTCCTTGTCAGATTTCTGGTTACACTTAGATTATACAGACTCTACCCTTTCTCCAAAGGTTCCCTCTTTCAGAAAAGCTCTTGTGCATAACTAAATTTAAACTCTGCTTCCTTAGGCAGTCTTTCCCACTATACATTCCTGTTCAAATCAACAGATAGTATCTACTTAAGTGGTCATAAGAATTGCTGAGAAAAGATGAATCACTCAACCTAAAACTCATCTGACTGTGATTAACAGTACAAGAAACCTCACAGTGGAAATCCATGGAACAGCCTACTTATCAGAGAAGTTTCTTCTTAATCCCCTTTGGTTAGCATTTTATTTGTTCCGTGTTATATAATGGTTTTTCAATTCCTTACAAAGGCTCCACAAAGCTTTCATTTAACCTAACATAATGTACTGTAAATGAATAATTCCTTTTCTTTCCTGGTCTTGTTAATCTTTTGGCCTCAGTTACATCTCACAGTTGTGAGATGCAAATGTTAATTATGCAAGAAGTGTGAGATTTGTATTTCGATTTCCATCTGTCCAATACAAGTCCAGCACAAGACACAGATAACTGAGTGCTTTCCTATCACCATGGAAACACGATTGTCAGGAACATATCAAGAACAACAACTCATACTGACTCTCAGAAACCCCCATCAAGTACTTTCCACCTATTATAGCCTCCTTCATCTCCTTTGTTGATTCATATTCTTAACAAACCCCTGATTATTCTTACTGTAACTCAATCTTCCTCAGGACTGAAGAACTGTTACCTAACTCATGTAACATATTCCCCTTGCTATATGTTGTATATCAATTATCTCATCTACATAAATTATATGTATGCAGAAGTAGTTGAAACATTTCATTCATGTCCAACTTGACAAAGTTGTAGGCCACCCAGCATTTTGCTTGCCCATACTTCCCACAGGGTTACATCAGCTCTCAACTGACCCCACAGCAAGCTCAGAGAATTGGGAAGCAGAAAATCAATCCTTCAGAAAAGCAATTTCAGCAGCTCAGCACCAAACCTGCATGATTACAGTCAGAGCTAATGTCACCAAGGGTGGGACTGAACAGAATCAATCAAATTTGGTTTAAATGGCTTAAACTATAGCTTCACAATATACTTAGATTTCATAACCAATCAAATCTAATGGCTGTCCATCATAAAGACAAAGGCATCATTTTCTTCCTTTCCCACAATCACAAGATGGCTGTACCTCTTCCCTCACACTGGCCTTGGTGCTCACCTACCCAGCAAGACAGACAATTCAACTTGGCAATCTAGAACAAAATTAACTTCATAAAATGCTAATAAAATATTACTTTTCTTTCAAGTTAAATTTGTTATAAGTAGAAGTTAAAAGACTGGAAACAGACACAAGGACAGATGATGAATCATGAAGGAGCTGTGGAGAAAGGGGAAACAGTCTGTCCTTCTAGTAGCATAAAGCTTACAAAGGTTTGTGTTAGAACCTCAGCATAAGGATGAAGAGACAGGGTACAGTAATGTGATGGCTTACAACTGCTAAAGAAGGCCATGCTCCCCACTTGGATTTCACCTTTTCCAGAAAGATATATAACTTGACAGAATGGTAGAAGACTTTCCAAGGGAAGAGGAGTAAAAGCAAGATCATAAGGCTGATCGTAAGAAGTAGGGGTAGTCTCATTTCAGCTTCAGAAAATAGGTATGTTGGCTAACCTATGGTTGGAACCATAATTAAAGTACATTAACTACACTTTCAAAAACAGCAGTGTACTGCTACACTGTTAAAGTGCCAAAAAACAATAATGGAATCAGATATACTTAGGTAAAAGTCACTTGACTCACCATAATTGCTACTGGTAACCAATCATTATAATTAGATATCCTAACATTAGCTTTCCTCCTAAATAAAGCACAACCCTAACCCTAAATCAACCCAAACCCCTAACCCTTACTCTAATTCTATCCCAACACTATCCCAAATCCCATGCGTACCGAAACCCGGACCCTAACCCAGCCATAACCCCAACACTAACACTATCCCAACACTATCCCACATCCTATCTCTTCCCAAACCCAAACCCTAACCGCAGCCCTAACCCTAACCATACCATATATCCCAAATCCTACATCTTCCCAAACCCAGACCCTAACCACAGCCCTAACCCTAATCATACCATATCCCAAATCCTGTAACAACCCAAACACAGACCCTAACCCAGCCCTAACTCTAAAACACTAACACCCTAAAAGCCTCACCCCAGCCCAACACTATCCTAAATCCTAATTCTACCCAAACCCGGACCACAACCCTAACCCTAATTCTATCCCAACCATAACCCAAATTCTATATCCATCCTAACCCCAAGCTCCCAACCCCAAAACCCCCAAGCCCCCAACCTGCCAACTCCTAACCTTTACCCTAACTCTACCCCAACAGTAACCCAAATTCTATCTCTACCCAAACCCAGACCCTAACCCCAGTCCGAATCCTTACCCTATCCCAACATTATCCGAAATTCTATCTCAACCCAAACATGGACCCTAAACCTAAATTAACCCCAACCCTAACTCTACCCCAACAGTACCGTAAATTCTATCTCTACCCAAACCCAGCCCTAACACTAACCCTAACTCTATCCCAACACTATCCCAAATTCTGTCCATACCCAAACCCAGACCGTAACCCCAGTCCTAACCCTAACCCTATCCCAAATTCTATCTCTACTCAAACCGAGGCCCTAACCCCAGCACTAACCATAACCCTAACCCTATCCCAACACTATCCCAAATTCTATCTCTACCCAAACCTGGACCTTAACCCCAGCCCTGACACTAACCCTAAATCTATCCCAAATCCTATCTCTTACCCAAACCAAGACCCTAACCCCAGCCCTATGCCTAACCTTATCCCAACACTATCTCAAATTCTATTTCTACCCAAACACAGACCCTAACTGCAACCCTAACCCTACCCCAACACTATCCCAAACCCTTTCTCTACCCAAACCCAGACCCTAACCCCAGCCCTGACCCTAAACCCTTAACCCTAACTCCTAACCCAGGTTAGGGGTTTATTTAGGAAGAAAACTGTAAAAAGACTGTAAAACCCAAAAAGTCTTACAATACAAAACACGCTTGCACTCTTTATGTTTTCAACTTCCTTGAAAGAAGACAATGGGCAAAATCCAATGCATTGAACAATTTCAAGAGAAAGCCACAGAAGACATGGCCACAGTATCAGGATGTACTTTGTCAATACTGACTCAAGACAGCAGAAGCAATGCTCATCTCTTAAAATTACTAGTTAGGTTTTAGTGATCAACAGCTGATAGATGAGGCTGTTAAAAATTCTTTGATATACTGTTCTGGCTGCGAGATAACTCAAGCCTGAGTGTAGTGCAGTGAACTCTGATCAGCAACAGGGAAAAGATAGCCATAAACTCATTGTTTTTTCTAGGGTGGTTCTACTACCTCCCATACTAGTGAAGACCAAGATAGGGCCCACAGTACCATAAACACACTTATTTTGGCTTGAACTAGACTCCGATATGTGCAATATTCTCAGAGAGGAAGTTCACAGAATAAAATGGCATTGCTCAACTTCAGAGCTCTCCTTAAGCTCTCCATCCATTTACATACTATCTACCTTCTCAGAATAAAAGCTTCCAAGAACATACAGTGAATTCTATTTTGAGTTTGGTTAAAAGTAGACCAAAACATTTTTTCTCTTGAAACAACACAGGATAGAAATGTTATTACAACACATGCAGTGGCAGTATAATTCAGTGGCAAACAAAACTAGACAAGGTTCTTTTCCTAAGTATTTGTAACTTGCATTTGTTGTATTTTGGGGGTTTTAACCAGTTACAGTTAAGCAACAGTTTACCCCTTTTGATATATCAGACACTCCACCTACAAAAAAGCTGTTATATGTGTCCCAATTTCCAGAAAAGCTGAAAATCTGCACTGCCTCATGACAAGAATCTATATGGTGGAGAAGCGACCTTTTTGGCAACCATGTCTTCTGAATCTAATTCTATGCCCCTGCACTTGTTTCCAGCCCCTGCTCTACTCCCTCAGTTCTACCAGCACAATCATTTGTATAGCCTCCCAGGAACAGGATTAAAGAATTGATGACAGAGGTTAAAAGTAACCATTACAGTTCCCCTCACAAAAGACTTGTCTACCTTAAGAGTGCATTATATATATATAAGCACAATAGATTAAGGATAAGTTTCTCTGATTTACTGAACTTTTACAATAAGTGTGTTGATAAAGGTCTCTCTTCTGCATAAATTTTTCAATGATCAATAACTCTCATTCTTAGTGAATTCTCTCCTTTCATGAGAATGCATCAGAGTTTTTCCTACTTGATGATCTACTGGGTGGATATGCAAGGATCCCGTCTCCTTGAGACTTTCATGCCCCTAACACGTGTGACCAACTCAGCAGTGGATGGACAAAAAATAGGAGAGATGGAATTACCAGTCAACATAATTAACTAATCTGGAAACCAGGCTTAAACATCCCACTGCCCAAAAAAATCCTGCCAACCTGAGGTTTAATGGTGCTTCTAGGCTTATAGCATAAAATCTATATTAGAGATTGTAAACAGGTTAACATCTGACAATAATATATTCCAAAAAAAAAGAAAATATTACCTTCTATCAGTATAGCTTTTTTCCCCTGTACCCAGAAACCATGTAATGGCAATATTTATCCTCCTTTTAAATATCTTTTTGATCTTTTCCATTCTAAAATATGCTCTCCGTTTATTTCATATTCTCTCACTCTCAACTCAAGGGACAGGCCATTCTCTTAAATCTACCTTACTAGCTTCACAAATGCATGATACACCAAGGTCAAGGTCCTAAGGCTCAAAGCAGGTATGAAGAATGGAAATGCCTGAACTAAGGGCTGAAACAGTACATGCTCTAGGAGGGCAAGCCTCAAAGAGCCAGGTTCACACAAAGAGGAAAGAAGAAAATGTCGCTCTCCAATTTAATCAAAATCCACTGGACACAACAGCTGACTGTGCAGCGTAGCTGACCTGGACAGTAATTTTATTATAACTGAAATACCCATTTTCAAGTTCCCACCTTCATTCCTCCCTACTTCTCCACCTTGCTCATGACGAGAAGGAAATTTACACAAACAGCATTTTTTACAGGCTCCTCCTCAATAAATTCTCTTGAATAGAATAAGAGAATTCCCTTCCTTTATTGGGAGCAACTCACCTTTTTTAATAGCTCATGCAGAAATACAACAAAAAATCAACACTGGCACTTGGAACTTCTATACACATCAGACAAGCTCAAAACACATCTGAAGAAACAATATTGGAAACTTCAGCACACATTTCCACAAAATTTAAATTTCAGTACAGTTTATATAAATTTCGTAGGAGTAAAGTAGGCAAAGCTGTCCCAGTAATGCTTTAAGTATCTGCTGCACAACAATTCAGTTGTGTTCAGTTTTCAACAGTATAAAATGCAGTTTGCCATCTCCGAAGGTAGACTACAACACACTGTATATTTTACACACCTGTAAATGTTAAGAAATGTTCCTGTTATTTTAATAGCATTTTCCCCGTTTGCAATACAGCATGCTGTTAACTTACATCTTTAGTTGTGGCATCCCTATAAACAAGAAAAGAACACAAAAGTGATGCTACTTTTGTGTTTAATATCTAAATAGGTTCTTACTACCTGCAAGTCCTGTTAACTTGACCCACTGATGAGTAAAATTGTTGAGCAACAGAGGCATCTCAGTAGCTTACTGTAGGCAAAGCAATACAAACATAGTGTAATACACATTTGGTTTATATTTGGTAAACTGTTTGCCATTATATGAGTGGACTTTTATGTTATGAAGAACTTCAGCTTTACAGGTCTGAATGGCCTAAGTCACCATCCCAGCTCAGAAAACCTAAATATATCAGAAAAGTAACAATAAAAGATAATATGATTGCTCTCATGTTATTAATACCAGAATATTTCAACAGAAAACAGTGAGATAACTCAGCCAGCACAGATGACAACCAGATATGCACATTTTCTCCATGAAACACAAGATAACTGAGCTCTGCAGTCTTCACTAGATTAATTATTTCTGTACCTTTGCCCTGTGCAAACTCTAGCTTGCTTTGAGCCAAAGACCTTTATGGTTAAGTCCCAGGAGACACTTGAGAAGGTGTTCTCAGTGGAGCAAACTTTTTGATAGAAATCACATTCTGATTTGAGAGAATTCATTTCTTTTGGCCTTTGGGGGAACACTGCAAGTCCCATGTATTTGTTCAAGTCTTTACCTAGCGAGAGCAAAATCCCTTCTAGGCGCTGTCAGGTTCATGCTGATCTTGTAACATCTGGCTTTGTAAGCCACATTGTTCACGTATTTTTAATTTTGTACATCACGTAATTTTAACCCAATCTTTTAATGAACACTGTTTTCCAATCCTTTAAAACAGGAACTTAAGAGAAACCTTCAATACTGAGCTAATTATACAGAGTTAAAATGTAACATGTTGAACAACAAACAGGTAATTAAACAAAAAAATACAACTAGAAAGTTACGCTGAGGGTAGCTTAAAAGACAGGAGTGAAATGCTGTGTAGGCATGTGAAGGACTTCTAATATTGGCAATGAGATCATGAAATACATTAATGCATATGAAAGGCATCTACTGACAAAAAAGCCATTTTTAACTATTTGAAATATGAAAAGTTATTTAGGAAAAACAGAGTAAAGTAAGCACAAACAAAAAATGGCTGCAGAAGGTGAGAAAGTAATTAATTCAAGAGCAACCCTCCCATTTTCAACAGCCACAAACATTTCAAGCACCCCCATCATAACTGTTCATGTAATTAATTCAGCATAGCAGTCAGAAACAGCAATACTGAGACAGCCACAGTTCAGCATGCTGTCTGCACTTTGCTGTAAGGAAAATTCTCCTGAAGATAGATGCCACCCGGAGGAACAAACCCAGAAAAACAACCGGCTGCCTGACCAGAGGCAAGGCAAGGAGAGATTAGAACTGCGAGTCTCCCTCTTCTCCCGAGACTCGCCGAACAAACCCGCACAGCCAGCAGCGGTAGCAATTTTCCAAAGGAAGACAAAGCAAGCCGTGCTCTAGCTATAGACAAGCAAAGGAAAACGCAGACTGGCTTCTCAGAAAGGGCTTCTGTGTTTCTCCTAAAGGCAAACACAACCCTAAACGCTACTTTTGAGTAGTTCAGTGTGCATTGGTTAAACAGAAGATGGATATTTGTTCGCCAGATAATTTTTTTTAAGTGGAGTGCCAGCAGCGATTCTCTGTTTAGGAAACCTATGTTCTCTCAGCTGAGAAAATTATGCCTTCCAGAGAAAAGAACTGTTTGGGCAATGCCCGCAACTCCCATGGAGAGCTGAGCATTTAGACTGAACTGCTGATAAGCAGCCACAAACATGATAACTTTATTTCCTTTCTACTTTCTTAAACCATATGTTAAGACATCAGGAAATTTAGATCTACCTGCAACAGTAATTAGTTCCGTTAAGTAAGCTTTCCATGTAGGGATATGGGAAAGCATCCATAAGACTTTAGTGAAGATTGCAAACTGCATGACTGCTTTTCCAATGTGGGCACTATGTCCAGAAACAGAATACAGGATCAGAGCCCTTAATCCTAGACACTGAATTTCATGCAGCAGTTCCAAAGTGCAAAGGTAACTTATACAACTCTCTAGACCTCACCAAGAATACTGACAGGTACTTCCACACAGTGTTACCATATATTAACATATATAAATATATGAATACCTAATGAAAAAATAAAATAAATCAGGGGGGACGTTCCCTAAAAGTAAACCAGAAAGAACAGGTTAAGTGTAGGTACCTCACACGTCTCTAGGTAACACCTTAGTATTACATTTTAGGAAACGAAACCCTAACACCTTCTCCTGAGAATAGATCTTCCTGGATTATAGCACCACATTCTCATCCACAACTCAATGTTATAGACTCCTGGTCTGTGTTAAACAGCTGTGTGCTTGCAGCTTTACAGAATAATCCAGGTTACCTTTGTCCTCAATAAAAAGAGATTACAGTCCAAAAGGTGCTGACCCTTCTTATATGTGGACAGTTACTGTATACTCTTCAGAGTTAATGGCTACCATGCCGTAATTCGCAAAGTCCTATCTTCTCCCTTTTAATGCCCAGTCAGGATAGACCCCACTGTCACGGCAAAACAGATAGGAAGTAGTTTCCTAAACCAGAATAGCCTGAAAAAATCACCCACCAAAGAGGACTCTTTCCTGAATATGCTTGAATGGATTTTGTTACACCAATTTCTAATTAATTTAATGTTCTGTTTTGCCTTTAAAAGGAAAACATCAAATGTCAGTACACAAAACCTCCTTCTCCTAAGACTGATAAGAGATTAATTTAACACACAGCAGATAATATAAATAAAGTTTGAAAGTTTTACTCGTGTTCACAATCGAACATGCAGCACAATTCTTTTTGCAAAGTTTCCAGTTCATGCTGCTGCCTGAAAAAAAATACTAAATACAAGAAGCAAGGAAACTGAACAAGAAGAATCATCTCCATACTATAACCAAAAGCAAGTCACTGATAAACAGCCTGCTCCAGCAGCAGAGAACTCAGAACGCCATCTACAGTTCGCAGTGCATGGAGTCCTGCTTACTGTCGTCTGCAAACCAAAGAGTACAAAAGCAGAAGAAAACTATTTCTTTTAACTCAATAAACTTACATTCTGTGTGATGAGCATGAGAAGAGTTATACAGCTTTCAAAGCTCTACTAGGAATCTTTTAAGAAATATTAGCCCTTTGGGCAGAAGCACATGATGTAATGGACTGCTTATCCTGGACTGATCCTGTGAGAATCTGAGCAACTAGAATAACCAACTTAACACTTCCAAGCTCTGACAGTCATTCAGGAAAGGCTTAAGAGTTCAAAATTAAGATAAACCTGAGGAACTTCTAGCAGCATCATTATAAGCAAATTAAATTCCATTTTCACACTACAGGAGAAAGTTTTAGAGATAGAAAACCCTTTCAAGTGAAGTCGCAAATACGCAATCTATAGGGCTCAGTCACATATGATGCCTTGGCACTCATGGTAAGGAGCATCTGGGATATCACAGAGATACAAAAATGCTGAGATGTTGAAAATGTAACGGCAAACTGACAATCTTCACAAGAGCTGCGCTCAAATCAAAAATATTGAAAAATCAGAAACCTCTTTTAAGATTTTTTTCCATAGAGTCACGTGAGCTTCGGAAAAACAAACAAGCAAACAAACGAAAAAAGGCAGAGAGACTAGAAAGGCATCTGGTGACAGCACAGCCACCTGCTGAGTGGTGGCTGTGCTGTCACCAGATTGTCACAGGCTTAGGCACCCTGTGACCTAAGCCCTGGCTCAGGAATGAGGGCTGCCATTTGGACAGTCGACCCCTTCCCTCCTCCATCTCAGAGTTACTCGATCAACTTGAGGGACTGTGCTGTCACAAGGAGGGAAAGATGGCTGAAAGATTCTCTCTGCATGCCACATTCAGTGCTTTTGAAGCCATGGCATGGATCTCAACTGAAGTGCCAACATGATGGTGCAAAATCATTCTGAAGACATCACTTCTAAAGATGTTCAGCTGATTTCAAGAGTAGCAATGCAAGCCTTTCCATTCTGGGGCTCTGCCTCAAGGAACTAGTTTACTACTGCTCAATATTTGCAGTTCCTGTGTAAGTGAGGAACACAGTTTTGTGTATACTGGTCATGTATTCTTCCATTACTTATTTCAAGAAGTCTTCAGTGGAAGCTGCCAACTCTTTACTCATACCAGTCTTTATACAGAAATTACTGAAATTCAGACCCTAAGTCTGCCCTGCACAGTCATACAATTGAAAATTCACACAGTGTGCTCTTCTGGATGTACATTACATATTCTCTAAAAGAGATGAGGCAGCATTGCGAGGAGTGTGGCCAGCAAGATGAGGGAAGTATTCCTCCCCCACTACTTGATCCTGGTGAAGACAAATCTGGAGTACTGTGATCAGTTCTGGGCTCCTCAATACAAGAAAGATAAGGAGATACCGGATAGGGTCCCGTGGAGGGCTACGAGGATGATCAAGGATCTGGAGCATTTCCCTTTTAAGGAGAGATTGTAGGAGCTGGGCCTCATTACTCTTGAGGAGACTGAGAGGGGATCTCATCAATGCAGATCAGTATCTGCAAGGCAAGGTACCAGCAGGACAGTGCCAGACTCTTTTCAGTGGTGCCCAGTGACAGGATGAGGAGCAACGGCCATAAACTAAAGCACAAGAAGTTTCATCTCAGCATCTTCACGTTGAGGGTGGCAGAGAACTGGAACAGGCTGCCAAGGGCGGTTGTGGAGTCTCCCTCTCTGGAGACACTCAAAGCTTGCCTGAATGGTTTCCCATGAAACCCGCTCTACGTGGCCCTGACTTGGCAGAGAGTTGGATTAGATGATCTCTAAAAGCCCCTTCCAACCCTAATGATTCTGTGAGTATAATCTGATGGAATTTGATACCATTTACAGTAATAATAAAATCATATTACAAAATTGCATGATACAGCCCCACCTACCTCAGAAACTTTTCCTCTTACTATACCCAGTGTGAAGCCATTTAGTCCAGCACTTCACAAACTTGTCAGTGGTGGTATGTGCATGACACTATACAGCAATATTCCCAACAAAAGCATCTCTGTGTTAGTGACTGGTTGTTAACACTAGTCACCAGTTGCTGTAGCTAAACTGTGGATGTAGCAGCTGCATCTCCTCATCCACTGCTGTACTTCCAGCAGCTGCTACAACCATCTTGGCACAGCTGAGACCTATATTTGCTGCTCAGGAACACAGTGAAGACCTGCTCCCAGTGTCAGCCAAAGATCACTCTGACCGGTGAGCAGAACCATGCCTGTGGGAAGATGGGGAGGGAGGATTTGGCTCCATTTGCGAGGCTGCAGAAAATGACTACAGGTCCAGCTCCATGATGGAGTAAGATGACATAGGTTAAATGACAACAGCAGAGGCTACATGACAAATGGTGCATGGTAAGAAAGGAGGGGGAACACAGAACAAAGGTTTATCTTCCATACCCAGGCAGCTGTAGCCACTGCTATTAATCACAGCATCCACATCTACTACAAGTAGATATACTACTGCAACCCATGCAGTATTCTACCAGAACACCTGAAGTTACAGCTTACGTTTTATACAATCCATTCTTGCATAAAATATGGATCAAAATAAGCAAATTATATACTGAAAGTTCATTAAATGCCAGCATCACCCCACACACACAGCAGGAAGCTGAGACCAATTACAAGTGGATGGGGAGGCCAGTTAAATTCCTTTGCAGGGAAGGAGATGTGTAAAAGTTTGCTCACAGAATGAGAATAAAGTCTGCCTATAACCAGTAAAATTCATTGTAAAATTTCTTATGCAACATGATCAACATGGGGAGGGATCAAGCTTGCCATTAAAAGTCAGATTTCAAGGTGGATTTTCCTTCCTTTGTAACCTACAAGATAGGCTGGTAAGAGTAATGGTTATTTCTTTAAACAGCCTTTTGATATTTTCTCTGGAATTACTATGTTCATAACTATACAGTCAACAGAAATACATACTCCAAGAGGTGAGGTGGTAGCATTAAGAAGCAGTGCCAAAAAATAAAAATAACAGGACATGTTCTATTAATCATAGCATATTTAATGGCGTTACACAAGCTAACAAAATATTTTATATCAGTAAAAATGCAGAACTAGAAGATGAAGCAAGTACAAATCCCAAATCAAACAGACATCCTTGAAAATAATTTATTTGGAAGCAAGTTGGGATAACATAAATTCCATGTTCCAAGAAATACCTGTATGCTTTACAGTTTTCAGAAAACTTAGGCATGGATTATGCTATCCCATATAGATTATTTTCACCTTTCAAGACTTATAAATCAACTCCCCCAAAGATGTTTTTTAAGCTATTGGCAAATTCTGTCACTTACATAACAAAAAGTTCAGTTGCGATTTCATGTTTAAGATTGTGGTTTACACTGGTTTCAGGTTTTTTATATGTATGTGGACATTTCAGTATCTATGGATACTACTCAGTGACTGATTTCTTCTAAGAAGGCATACACTACAAAGTTCACATTTTAAATCTACCTAGGAATGAACCTTAGCTGGTACTTTTCATCAGAACGCTGGAAGACAGCTGTGCAAAACATACAGATAAATAAATAATCATGAAGCTTAAGAGAAGATTTCTATAGCATAAATCTTGCGGCATGCATTTCCTCCTAACTCTGATTTGGCTCTATTTCCTTGTTTGTTTCTGAAACAAACAGGAAAAAAAAATATCAACTTCTAAGAGATATGTAACTGTAGCTATGGCACAGAGGCAACACATTGAGAGGAAAAGAAAACATCCGTATTTCCCTCCCTTTCTCTTCCACCTGAAATAAATTCTTTGGCTGCAGTTTATCTTCTTTTCTGGAAGCATTTACACAGTATCTAATGCTATCCACCACCATGACTACCTCTGGGGCTTTTATGAGGGTGGGAACAATCAGTATAAGAATTACTAGGGATATCAAAGAGACAAAACAGTTATTGAAGAGGGAAGAGGGAGAGAGTGTGAGGTAACGAGGGTCCTACTGTATTTACCTTATGTGCTGAGCATGTGGACAGCAATAAAAACCATGTAGGGAGCAATTTTGGTCAGAGAAAGAACACGGCAGCCTAATGGGAGGCCTTTGTTCTTCAAAAGGGTCTCCTTTTCCCCTTTTGTGCTTCACTTAATTCATGGCATCTGAGCTGCTCTTGAACTTGACAGACAGAGAGGAGGAGGGGGGAGAGATGGAGAAAGAGGGAGACAGAGACACAAAGAAAGAAAAAAGAAAAAAGGACTTCAAAGAGTTTTCCTTTGAAAATTCAGTTGTGCTGCATGCATTGCTGAAGGTTTTAGATTCAAGAAAAAGGTCAAAAAACATTTTATATAATTTCATCATGGGGATAAAATGTCCAGTGCTCTTATTAAGAGAGCTAGAAGAAAGGAATGGGACAAAAATTATAAAAAATAAATCTATCTGAGATAAGGAATATAAATAAAATTACTCCCCTGGGTGCTTTTTATTTGTTTTCCATGTTAAAATCTTATGCTCAATGGATCCCGATACATTTATCAAAATCTTATCAAAAACATCTGGTTTCCAGCAGCCACCTGAAAGCATACATTTTCTACACAGCCCCATTAAAATTCTCAGCACAGCGATTCCTGCCCGGACAGCAGCCGAGCGCCGGCACAGCCAGCGCCATCTGCAGGGCCTCCATAACAAGGAATACCAAGCCCATCTCCCCAGCGCGATGTTAAGTCTGCACTGCTCACACTGTGCAAAGCCGGGGACTCCTGAAAAAGCTCTTCATCGTTATTCATACCGACTGTCAACGCATCTTAATTCTTCAACAGACTAAGTAGCTTGAACTCGGTTATCTAAAATAAAAACATTCGGATGTATCCACGACAGGCTTCCAAGTTCGGTCCCCTCCTCTTTGAATTGCTTGAGCATGCTCCAATAGCTCCCCAACGGCAGCTAATATTAGCTCTCAGAATACATTCAGCTTTTCACCCTCTTTAAATATCCATGCCATAGGCAATATTTATATGAAATAATTCATAATAGCAGACTGCACTTCTCAAGCTCTTTTTTTTTTTTTTTGTGTCTAGACCACCTCCTCCTCTCAATACTACGCAGCAAATACTTGCACATAATTTATATATTCCTGGTGGATTTTCATCTGTGATGCGTATACTGGAAATATTTGCAAATTGTAGTCATAATAAGACATGACACTGCACAATGCAGAGATTTATGTGTATCACAATAAATTATTAATAGTGACTTAAGTTTTAAGTGTTTTAAGTTAATTCAACAAAAATATTTTTCATCTTAAGTTGTCCCTTATCAACAATTAACCTCTTTCCTGATTACATTCTGACAACATCAGAATGCATCTACCCACAGCACACTATTTCCAGAGAGCAGAAAGTAAATCCATAATGTAACTTTTTGATAATGGTCTTTCCATTATTCAGTGTTCTAATTTGAGGTCTTCAGCTAAATCAAAAAAGCACTCAATATCAACATTTTAAAAATCATTTCGTAACTTAAACCACTTTGCTTTCTTTTTCAAATAGGACTATGAAGTGCATCTGTTTCTAAGGATATGTATTTTAATGAGCCTGTAACAAGGTTAATTTTGAAGTCCGAAGGCACAATTAGACTATGGAAATGATATCAAAATGCATGCTTATGAATTGACCAGGAAATGAGTTCCCAGCAGACTGCCAGTGCAGCCACTGACATAGCAGGCCTCAGTTGTCACTCTGCTTTACAGTGAGGTTTCCGTCTCACATCAGCAGCACATTTATTATCTATTACACTACCTGCAAGGTAACCTGGGAAACACCATGCAATAAAATTGGTAGAAATGTTTCTCTTTCACAAGCTTGTTCGCTATTATTAAGAATAGTGTTTCTGAAATAATTATGGTGAAGTTCTGTTTGTTTTTACGGGGGGAGGGAAATTCCACTAGAGAAAACTACAGAACTTGTACCTGTTATATCAGCTTTACAAGCTAGACTGAATCCATTTCAGATTATAGATAAAGTGGAAGTGAAAAAAGATGGAAATAAAGAGCTTACAGAGCAATTTAAGTAACTGAAAATAATTAAATCTGTTTTGTGCACCAGGAAGTTCTGAGTTTTAATTAAATTTACAAAACACTTTGAATACTGACAGTCATATAAAGCAGCCAACACTAAAATGCTTCTGATGTACTAATTAGAGAAATGGAAAATATTTGAGATCATTAGTAACATGATTTTGGATAAAAGAGCTGAAGCCAAAGAGTCGTTTGCCTTCCCTTGGAACTTGTTTGCCCCCAAGCTTTTTTTCTTTGAAGAACAATTTTACCTTTGCCACCCAAAAAATCTCACACAATACCTGTCACAAGCATCTGGTGATGCAGACAGGGAACATGTCTACTGTATAAGTAGTAGCTTTCATACTGTCTTTCTTCCCCTGTGATGCAAACAGCATTCACCTGTCTAGGGGCTTTCTATTCTACAAGTCACTATTTAGATTATGTATTCTATCTTAAACTACTTCTTTAATTGTGCATGTCCACTGGGAATACTTCAGGGAGGGTCTTCAGAAACGTTGTCACACTACTGAAACCAGGAGTTTATTTTAAGGTACATGAGATTTCAAGGCTATTCTAGACCCACAGAGTAAGTAATAAAATAAAATAAAATAAATAAATTAATAATCATTGTCATCATCATCATAGTCATCATCATCCCTCCATGTTCTCACCCTCTTTTTACTTTTCTGATATTCTTTCCTCATCAAACCACAGCCTCAAAGGGGAATGAGTATGAACCCTAGGGCTTCCTGCTGGTGTCTGTAGAAAAAGCAGAAGTATAAAATCAGACCAGGAAAGGGAAGAAAGCAGGCAGAACATTTCTTCATCCCAAAGATACTTTACTTAATATCAGATTTCTTCTTTAGTGAGAACCTCATGGAGACTAGAAAGAGCACCATTCTATGCTAAAATAAACATGGCTTATTAGACAAAGTTCTTGACTTGCCATCCTCCTGGTATCTGTACACTTGATCTTACCACAGCACTTGCAGAGCAAGTGGCAGCAAGAATCAACCTAGCAATAGCTAAGTGGTGGTTAAGTGACAGCTCGAATAAAAGAAATACTGGATGGGAATGGAAACATGGAAATAAATCATCACAGAGCTGGCCACCATACTGGTGCCACAGCTACCCAAAACAGGTAAGCCAGGGTGTAGTTAACTGCACCAACATAAAGCAAAGAGACAAGGTCTCCCCAAAGAGCAAATGTTTCCACTGCTTCCACTATTAGTTGGATAGTTATTAGATGTCATTAGGGGAAACAATTCCCCTAGCTGATACAGAGGAAAATCAGCACTAAAAAGGATAGATTTCTACTCCATCAGCGAATTAAACCAGCTAGATCTTAACTGTTCAGATACAAATCAAAACACTTGGGGAAGAAAGGTATAAAAATTTAAGAGTCAAAGGTAAGGCGATCCCTTTCGGCAGGGGGCAGACATCAGATAAACTGTGACGTGAAACTGCACTAGAGATTAACATTTCTGCAGGATTTAAGAGCTAGCGTGATTACAGGAACCATAGTATAGATAAAACCCGTCTTCAGAAAACGACCATCAAGAGAAAAAGAAAGTAAGGGCATCATCAAAATACAAACTGCTCAACGTGGCTGGCACAAAACACTGTAACACCACAGACTCTATCACAGCTTACCTTTAGTACCCCTTGATATACACCTGCATCAAGCTGCATTGACATGCATGTATAGCATCTTTCAGATATTTTCCACCCACTCTCACTATACTGTTTTAGAAAAGTATGCTCCATGGAGGCAGATTTGAGGGATATAATTTGTCCTTTTCTGCAGTTGCACAGAAGCATACTCACATTGGCTCTACCTGCTCACATTTTCCGGTGCTTAGTTAATTAGCAAACCCTGAATGAACACGAGATTTTGCAGCAATATTAAACCAGTTTAATTATTTCTTCTTCCAAGATTTGTTAGTTCAAGTGAATATAAAAACAGCATGGTCAAACAAAATGGCCGATGGCTATTCCCACCTTTGCAGCTTTTTCAGTAAGGTAAGAATGCCTTGGAAACTCAGCTTTTCTGATATGCATATTCTTATCCAGACACAGACTTTCTACTGAAAGTCAGAAAATACCAGGCAGTTGCTGTGAGTCCTCCCTAAGCCAATAGTGCCACCCATCTCCAGCTTTGCAAATTCTCCCTTTTTTTTGCCCTCCCCATCTTTCTCCCAGAGCAGCTGCTGCTGCTGGAAAAAGAGAAGCTACTGTTTAAATGACAGAGGTGGATACCTTATTGCTTACACGAACATAGGAATAGATAGCACTTCAGTCCCCCAAATAAGGCAGGGTTTGGTCCATATAGAGTACAACTTGTTGAATATTCACAAACTCTGCTGAGGAGTTTACATAAGCTTCCCAAATCTTATAAGGCAGAAAAATAAGGAATCTCATCCTTACCACAAACAAACAAATTAGGCTTATGAAAACAGCAGCATTGAGACCTATGGCTTCAGTGTAATCTGAAAGCTTCAGTTAAATGACGCTTAAAAACTACGTTTTTTTTTTTTACCACATTTTGTTACCACTACATTCTGGTTTTTGCACCAGAATAACACTACCTCCCTGACATCTCCTTTAAAATTATTAGAAGAGCCTGCTTCTTGTCTTGGCACAACACAACTTCCATGGCAACTAAAAACACCCTTCATGCTTATTTTAGAGAAGGCCAGGAGGCTCATAAAGGAAACTAAAGTAGAAGGAACAACTTCCCTCATGACAAGGCTTTGTGCACCATAACTAATGGCTGTTTAAACAAAGTCCGACTCATTTCCTCTCAATTTTTTCCATCTTATTTTACTATACTGAAACGGCATTTGACACTGTCTTAAAAACAGCACCTGATTTAAGATATTGCAAATACGTGATTATTACTTCACAAAAGCAGCTGCTCAAAGCAGGTCATTTGTAAATGCCATCTAAAAAGAGTTTCCCTTAAGTCCTTCTGACCATTGCATACCTTTTGCAATACACGGCTGGTCACTCCTCACTTAGCTATGCCCATATATTAGTAACTGTTTCAGGTTAATAATGAAGGATGCTCTTTAGAGCACTCACTGTTATTTTGGTTAGAGAAGCATGCTGCTACAATAGCTTCTCTATTTGCATGGCATTTCTTTTTTAGGAACCTGAGGGACGTAACAGAACCAAAGCATTCTCAGTAGCTGTACTTTTCTGGTTTTTACTAATTCTTACTTTTAAGAATTCAAAACAAATAGATGCCTGCCATCAGTGCTGGATTACTGCATCTGTAATCTTTATGTGTTAGTGAGCTCCAAAATAACAGAGAGAATTATCCAAAGCTAACCAAATAGCACAAGTCAGGTATTTGACAGCAATCACAAGACCAAAGCCTGAAGCAGACAATGCAATAAAAGCCAAATGCTGCACAGGGTTATTGTAGCTTGAATAACACTCTGAAAACTACAAATTGAATATGGAATAATATAAAGCAGACTGGGGATTCAGAGAAAAAAATCTGAATCTAAACACTAAATTCAAGACACTTGGCATTTTTCAGGCAGAAGTAAAAGAGCATACATTTGCATATTAAGCCATATCTGCTCAGAAGAATATCTTTCCTTTTTTAGTGGGACAACATTAGGGATTACTTACTTAAGCAATACTTAATTGAAATATTAGGGGAAGTTAGGTTAGGTGTAAGGAAGAAGTTCTTTACTGTGAGGGTGGTAAGGCACTGGCACAGGTTGCCCAAAGAAGGGGTACATGCTCCATCCATGTCAGTGTTCAAGGCCAGGATGCACACAGCCTTGGTTGACATGGTCTAGTGTGAGGTGTCCCTGCCTATGGCAGGGGAGTTGGAAGTAGATGATCTCAAAAGGTCCTTTCCAACCCTAACCATTCTATCATTTCATGTTTCTAAGGGAAACCTAATTATTTATTACTGTACATTTATACAGTACCTTTTATCTACTAATTGCAAAATACATCCCAGACATTAAAACTGCAAAGCACCCAACAAGACACAAAAGTCTTTTTATTATCTGGGGGCTTGATTTGAGGGTGAGTTTTTCATTTGGCTTTTGTCTTTCTGCTGTTATGTTGGATTTTTACTTGAAAAAAGTGAAAGCAAATCAAAACCCTACAATTTGTTAAACTGAGGAACATGTAAGCTAGGAAGATTGCTTAAAATACCATCTGGAGGCAGTACAAACCAGTGAAAAATCTCTGAAGTCACAGCCTCCTCTTTTCTTCTCTCAATTTACTCACATTAACATCTTTTAAAGTAGCATACTAACATTGTACTTAGCAATTAAACCTTAATTTAAGGATTTTATTTCATTTTATGTTTTACTTTGCTATGGAACCTAGTATCTCAGTTTCTCTTCCTCCATCAGCACACAAGTTTATTGCTAAAACAACATTGGTAACTCTCTTAAAACATTCTCTATCTTACTTCTTTGCTTCTCAGTTAACAGTGGTAGTTATCCCGCTGAACTGCTTTCTTATTTCATATCTCACAATATTCAAAACCTCAAATAGAGAGTACATTATGTATATGAAATACCTTTAGCTGAATATGCGCAAAGTAAACACATGCAGCCCTAATAAAGAAAAAGGACAGCAACACCTCAGGGCAGAATTTTGTTCAAGGGAAAAAGGGAATATCTGATAATACTTATTAAACAATCCCCCCTCAAGCAATTTCAGCTGAGACAAAAGAATCCCTACCCAACAATAAAATTAAAATTTGGTGATGATGGCTACATGCCAAGAGCTGCAGTGCTTCTGCAATAGGCAGTACCTCTCCATTGCTGGCTCCAACATCAAAGGTCAGAGACCTGCAAGTCTCTGGCTTGGAAAGCAGAAAAACAATGCTAAAACTTTGGGTTTATTATGCCCCTTTGAAAGACAATTTTTCAGCTTTCAGTAAATTTCCACTAACACATAAAACTTCCAATAAGGACAAAATAATATCCAACTTCTTTTTACATCTAGTACTGTTGAACAGTGCTACAAAGGAATCTTTAACTAGCCCTATTCATCCCACTACCAGCTTTCAATCCTTCCTTCACATAAACATTTGAGTTTCACCAGAATCCTGATGAACAGACATGCTGTTCCCCATGATCTCCACACAAAAATAAGGTTTTAACTATAAATGAATTATAATAAGCATCCCTAGACCCTCTATTACTGTCATGACATCATTAAATTAATTCAGGGTATTACAGGTAAAGACACATTCTCCTTTCAGATGAAGAGCAACTGTGTACTTAACATTGTTGCTGAATTAGACCCATTCATTTCACAGTGTTAAAGGAAGCCAAAGCTAAGTTTTTTAATTACAAGTTCCCCATTCTGAAATAAAAAAGTAATTGGAACTATTGCTACTTCATATAAGGACAGCTCTTTACTGTATGATACAATTTCCCTTCAGTTGCTGTTAAACAGCACATTAAATATTTGTTGTATAGGGTGAAGCAGTCTTTCCACAGAACAGATGACGCCCCATTGAAAGGAAAAAGAGCTCAGAGAGTATTCATTTCCTCTGCACATGAGGACTGTTGATTATGGTAGCCTTGAGACAGAACAGCAGGCACCAAGGGCTGGATTCTCAGGAAGAAGTTAGGAAGTGCTATATAATTTCTTAATATTTGTCCATTCAGTTTTACCTTCAATAAAAGCATATCAAATCGATAAAACTCCTCTAACAAGCAGAGATGTATTCTTGCAGAGTCAGCTCCACATTCAAGACTTCAGGAAGAAAAAGAGTACCTTTGAATTGCTACTCAATCCAAAGGCAATCTAACTGCCATCATCTGAAAACCCAACCAAACATGCATGAGACTTTGCATGCCAAGCACTGGTTTCTGCTCACTGGAAGCATCAATGTTACAAGCAATCTGGCAAGCATGGGTTTTTTCCCTGTGCTTGAGTCTCTGCAAACAGTACCATCTGTCCTTATCTGGCCAGCCTATGTCTTTTGTGTGTCTAGAAGTGACAGTATGTATTACAGACCTTCTTCTCCCAATTCCCATTTCAAAACACTTTTTACTCAGTTGTAAGTGGAGCACACATCAGTGCTGCTGCTCAAAGTCATCCAATAAACTGGTTTTAGAAGAAACTATCCACACAAAGGCCATCATCTGCTTAACCATTCAGTGACCCACTACACAAAAAATCAGAGTTGTCTACCAGAAGTGTGGTATTCCTGCATTGTCCAAGTGGACTTAGTAAAGCTTACAAAGTCGTCACTGCAAATGGGATACAAGTATCCTGTAGCCAGAAATAAGCTCTTCTAGTACTTCTTAAAGAAATTGGTGTCTTTCAAGCAAAAAGTTTGTCCTGGTATTCTGATATAGCACTGTTCCTCTCTCTTCAGTATCATAGGTGAAAGAGTCAGTGACTCCTGTGACCAATGAGCAAGGACTGGAACCAGTCCCTTCAGATACAAAGTCTTTCATATCTGATCCTGAACACCTGGATGGTTACAAAGTTTCTATCTTCTGCCTTGTGGGTTTGGGGAAGAAAAAAAGGAGGAAGGAAAAAGAAAAAAAAAAAAAAAAATTACTCCTGGTAGAAACATTTTCACAGAAAAAAGAAGCCCAAGCCAAAAATTTAAAACATTATTAATCCCCCCCTCCCCATTGCCAAAAGAAAACAATAACCAAAGCCTAGCAACACATACCTCACTCAAGGTTTTTATTCACAGGCTGGCTACAGTGCCCTCTGTACAGGCACTACTCTGTCCTCGACATATCCTGTAACCTCTTGGCATGGCTTTAGTTTTGATTTCAATCTACTTGGACTTCAGAAAAAGAAAAAAATAATAAAAAAAAAAAGATAAAGGCAAAAATAACAGCTCTAGAAAGATTATTGCAATTAAATAACCAAATATGGGGGGGAGGAAAGAGAAGCAAAAGCGTGAGCAGAATCAGGTCCTGTCAACCACATCAAGATTGCATCAGAGAACAAACCTCAGAGGAAAGTCATCAGAAGAGGAATCACATTTCTATGATAAAGGGTGAACATAAGAGAAAAACGAGAATAAAACCGTAAGGTTTCATACAAGCCAAAAAAAAAAAAAAAAAAAAAAAAAATTCTATTCTTTCCCTTCTGAAAGGCCATAAAGAATAAAATACTCCAGCTGTTAATTTTATACAGCTTTCCTTTCTTTCTTCTTTTTGTAACTTGAAAAGTGATTTCAAACCAGTTCTTACCATCTCCTCTCCTCATTAGAAAATTCTGATCACACACCTAAAAGCACTGACACCCGGATGAACTGAACTGCTTGCCAGTGTTACAGCAGGAAGAAAAAAAGAGAAGAATTCATCAACTGCACTACTGAATGCAAGTTCATTTATACAGAAATGAATGCGCATCTTATTGAATGAAAGCAGCATGAAAGGAAAACGCCTCTGCAGCAGCACATCATAGTAGCAGTTAAACAGTTGTGTGTCCAGGATATCTTTCTTAAATCTAAAAAGGAAATAAACCCAATACACCTTCTCAAGCAAAAGAGAAAATATCAGATATCCCTGTTCTTCCTAAGGGTTCTGTTTGCCTTCTGCCTCTTGTAGATGCTGCACAAATTAAAATACAAACCCATCAACTGAGCTCAAGCACTTGAGTAATGCAGTCTCTAGATTTTAATTTTATTCTGGATCAAAGAACAAAACTGTTATAATGTATGTGCATTTAGTAAAACACAACAGTAAAGGAAATTCCTTTATCTCAAAAGATATCTGCCACATGCACAATGCTCTGCCTGTACTCAGAACTGAAATCATCCCTGGAAATTACATACGGAACCTTGTGATCCTCTCAGAGCCCAATAAATGCTGTTATCTCTGCTAAAATGGCTGTTTTAAAGAGCACATTTCAAGGATACTTCTCTTCAATCTGACTAGATAGATGTCAACCTTGTATGTTTATTACCCTCATCCAATAATTAATTGGTGCTGTCTATATATGGAAGATAGCATTTATTGTAAACAACATCATTTTCTATTCCATCAATGATATCCAAGAAGCAGAAGCCAATGAGAAGACCACAAATTTGGGGACCAGATGAAACAGTGATCTCTGCCAAAAAACTTGAGGTTGTGTTATTTTTGAACACTGCACTTAATCCAATTGCTCTTTAATTACATGCATTAATAGATAACTGAATGACAGAGAGCAAGTCCACTGATCCTAAGATTTCTCCTTGACAGTTTGTGACTTTTCCCTCAAGAAGCATTTACACCAACAACACTTTGCAACTACAAGCAGACAAGTATCTCTTTACATTTACTACACCATGGATTTTAAGTTTACCCATAAGGTGCACTATTTATAAAGAAAAAAAATATTTTCCTATTGAGCTGTTCTTCTCCTGATATATCTTTCTCCGAGTGGTTTCCAAAGGCTTATTTTTCCCTGCCTTCATGCTTCCTATCCAGTTGGCCCAAATCTTTTCTCCACCACAGCAATGCAGCAGAAGTAAGAATGTATGTGTTTGGTAAGCAAGGAGAGAATCTTAAGCAAGACATAAAAAGGGTGTAAAAATAGCTCCTTTCCAAGCCCTACAAACCCCAACTTATTTAAAGTAAAAACAGAAACCAACAAGTCTGATCATAAAAACTGCTGTTGGGCTACTGAAATTAGCCTTGCCTTCTCTCCATTTACTACACAGCCAGCCTGCATTTGCTGCAAATGCAGCATGTTAAAAACTTAATTACTTAGCATCACTAAATGGCATCATCTTATGCAAAGCTATTACCAGTGTTTTTTGTTTACAATAATACAAAATACAAGCTAATATTTGAAATTTCATTAACATATGCATGGTAATCTGGATACACAAGGAGAAATGACTGTTTCATACCTACTATTTGAAACAAAAGTCAAACAATGACCTCCTGAGTCATCACCTACACTGGCTGTGGAGGGAGCCACGGTTAGTAAGTTGCAGTAGGTTCAAATTTGTCAGGGATATATTCATAGAGCTCTTTGGGGGGAAGACAGTTAACCTACTTTTTTTTTTTTATATTTGTATTTATACAGACAAATTTATCAAACTAAATAATATGGATGGTATCACAGTATTTCAACCACTAATGGTATGCGGAAACTACAACTTAGTGCCAAAAGGACAGGAAAATTCTTCATCAAGGAACTGCTGAAAAAGAATCCCCATTTTTTAAAGACAATCCACCAGACTTGTAGATTTCTGTGTGGAAAGTAACGTTTCACTATTAAAACAGGTCCAGTAACCTCCTAAACTGATGATTTGATGTCTGTAATTTAATGATTACTGTTGTAACATGATTCATTTTGTTACTGATTCAATTTAACACAAATATAGCAAGCAAGAAGAAACAACAGTTGACATCTCCATGAAAAAAAAAAACCTCATGCAGCACAGATGCTGGCTGTTAATAGAGTTGAAAAGTTATGTGCTTAAGTACAACCAGGGTTTCACATCTGATGATTAAACTCAAAGAATGTCAGAAACTGCTCTGGCAGTGATACATGAAATGAGGAAGTGTCAATTTTTTTTTGCTTTCCCAACAAGAGGAAAAAAAAAAAAAAAGGGCATTTTTATTGTCACAGCACTTCCAGCAAGTTGATGTTAAAAAGGAGATTTCATGCCAAAGTCAGCTGTTTAATCAGATAAAGAAGGCTTTCCTATTTCCCACTGTATAGATCAAGTTGGCTACCTGAGCCATACAGAGCTTTGAGCAGCACGTTTTTCCGTGAAGGCTGTATCGTTTGATCATAGCAAAGCACGAGGACTGCTGGGTAATGTGAATCAGAGCTGTAGAGAAAGGGAGCCAGGCTGCCTGCTGAGGCCACGGTAACCATGTCAGCCAGCACCTCACCGCACTACTCTCAGAATGGAACAAGTTCCCTGCAGGAATTGCCCATCTCCATTGACACATTTGTCATGGAGGTTTCCATATGGCACCCAATTAAAGCAGTATGTTTTCTGCAAAGCCCAGCTATAACAATTTTAGTATATGCTTTTTAAGGTCAGCCTCCCTGTACTGATAAAGATTCTCATGATTGCTTTCAAAAGATGAAATTTCAAGATGTGACTGGACACAGTGCTAGAGAATCTCATGTAAGCTCCCTCTTCCACAAAGTTGGACTGGACCTGGTGATCTTTTGAAGTTCTTTCCATCCTAGGATTCTAGGATTGAGCTCTTAGAACGAGTAGAGCTTTCTTAATGGCAAACTGACATAACTGTATATGAAAAATTGCTAACTCAAAACTCTTTTAGTCATGTGGAGATGAGACCATTCAGTTCCCAGCAGTGTTCGCATGAATGAATACTGTATTTAGAAATAGTATTATGGCAGTTAATGCCAGACTGAATATACATATGGAATTTAAAGTTCTGCACTGCAGGTGTCTTGGACAAGCAGATTCTTCTGAAGAAGTGAAAGGGGAGTACAAGAGTTTTTTTGCAGAGGTTCAGTTACTTCTACAAAACTTCAGCATGTGAAAATGAAGGGAAACTTCACGTCCTGGGCTCCATTCCAAGTGTTGTGGAAAAATCAAAACTAAGTTTTGCTGTGCAAGACTCTTTCATGAGTGGATGAGCGTACAATCTGCAATTCACAGACCAGAAAGGCACCTGCTTCCCTTTCTCAAACTTAACATTTAAGAGAATGGGATAATAATAACCCACTGCTGCTTCCAGCACCCTGGGGAAAGCTATAAACAGCATCACAGGTAGACACACACCTTTTTAGTTGTGCCCTGTACTTTAACAGAAACTTTGTCTTTAGAGGACAGAATTTTATTTGCTTCATAAATTGCTATATCCTGAAAATCTACATGTTCAGAAATGAACAGAAACAAGCGAAAAAAAAACCAAACTCCTAGGATCACCTAAACCTAACCTGAAGACCAAAAGCTTCAGCTATCAAATCATACCTTAATCTTACTTAATAAAAATTAAAAAAATAAAAATGAAAATCCTCCATATGCACAGTTGCTACAGCAAGATAAAAACATCTGCAGTTGTGAAAAAGCATTTATGGAATTGAACACAAGCTACTTCATCACTAGCACATTTGTACCTATTAATATAAAACTACTAAGCACAGCTGTTACTAACATAAATCAGCAAATATTCAAGCACAGGTCCTTAGGTAATGGGAACAACAGTACCTGAAACAGTATTTTGCAGTTTGCTCCATTTTAGCAGCTCATTAACAAAACCATCTCAATCATATTCTCAACTCCAGTTGCAGCAATTCAATTCCATTATATGCTTATCACCAGTAACAGGCTACACAAGATATTTTGCCTTTTCTGCAGAAACACAACTGCAACATTGATTTTTCTGTTGTGTTTTTTATCTTCCTTACATGCTGTCCATGACACCCTTCCATTTGCTAGGAGGTGCTTTTCAAGTCTCCACCTTTATTCAGAAGAAAAATGTGAAGAGGTCATTTAATTCTAACCTCAGCTAAGTGAATATTTATTTAATTCTAACCTCACCTAAATGGATGCTCAATACAATTTAATGCAAATGACAGAGGCAGCAGAAATCCACAGGAAGAAATCACCACATCCTGTATTTTTGCTTATTAGAAAGGCTTTCAACACACAACAACATACTTGGGTCCAATTATACGCATAAGCTACCTTTATCAAATTAAGCCAAAGGTGAAGAACTTTTTACTGGCAAAGGAAAAAAAAACCCTGACAAAAAATACCCTGCATACCACTTTAACACACTTCATGCTATTCATTGATAACAAAATGTCACCCCAGAAATCGCAGGCAACCTTTAAGTTATACCAGTAAGCCAGCTCTAAACAGACACATAGCCATGTCAACAGCAGAAATGCAGGCCAGTTAAACTCAGTGGTTTTACTGGCATTTTTATTAGGGCTAAATTTGTAAGTCACATCATTTTAAAATCATACGAAGAATGCTAAATACCTCTCTGACTATCAGAAGGCAATAGAGGACAAGGTAAGAGCATGCACTGAACAATCAGCTCTGCTACCTGTGAAATGGAAGTGCACAACCCAGTGATAAATGCAAGTGCTCAGACATCAGAAAACAACTGACCATTTCTGAAGACTGATGGGCAGGAAGTTTACTGGTACAATTTGCAGGTCAACAAATCCTGGAAAAGTGACTAAGAAAACATTCCGCCTACTTCAGAAAAGAACAGGACTAAGAAAGGCTAGCCAGAATTGATCAAATTATTCTAGGAGAAGCACCGTAACAGCACGCTGGTACTACTCCATTATACATTTCTTCCAGCAGAAAAGAATCACATCTGAATGATTAAAAAAATATTTTCCTTTTCATTCTTATCAGCAGAATTTTGGGGCTAGATAAAGAAAAATGCAAGGTCTCTGTTTCCAGAGTCGGATGAGTTTAAAGGTAAAGAGTAATTAGGGTTATTTTAGAGACAGATCACAATGCTGTCATCATTATCACATAATAAAAAAAAAGTCACAGTATCACATACAGATGATGCTTGGTTTGCTAGCAAGATGGGAAGAAAACTGAGAATAAAGATAAAATACACTGCAGTGAAGTCACTGTACTGAATTCATGACATCATAATTGTTGTCATGGCAACTAGCTAGTATCAAGCACAGAATACTGCCTTCACTGCAGAATCAAGGAGCACCTGTGCTGCCAACAAACTAAGTGTTCTTATCCAAACACAAATCTAGACAACAACACAGGAAATAAGATATTACTGTAAGTAGATTGCCTTTTCAATGCCTCTTGTTTTGGTCACCTGGTGAGAGACTTTCTAAACACTTGGGCACACATAAAGGGGTCTGACAAAGTACACACATGATAAGGAGCCTAACTGAAAAAATGATGGTTTTCTTCCACACTGTTTCTCAGTTTTTCCAATGCAGGGTAATTCTTCTCTTTGTGTTTCTCTCTCCTACGAGTATGACTGCAGTCGTATGCAAAAGACTTCTAGTTCTTAATTCTACAAACCAGACAGATAGGCAAACTGGAACTATCATAAAGAAGCAGAATGAACTAATAAAGAACATGTTCCATGTTTAGAGCCCACAATTCCTTTTGTTTAGGTTTCTCATATGCACTTGCTAAGCACAATGCTTCAGACCTGCAGGGCTCTCAGAACAAGAATAATAGCTTTCTTGCAAATAATTACATCAGACCTTTTCCTCTAAACAGTTCTTTTTTACAGGAGGAATACCTGCTATTCCCCGCTCCTTAGTGTTCATAAATATAAAAACTTAGAAATTCAATCTTTCCCCATAAAACTACACATTTGACAATTCATTGGGTCACAATTGGGTTTGTGACCAACAATGCACTAATGCCACATTTGATGTTGCAATCTCAACTATTTGTTGAAATAAATCCCTCAGGATTACAAAGGCACATGAGGCAAAACACACCTGAAAGTTAGCTTCTTCGTATTAACTTGCCAAATTAAAGAAAGTCAAGATTTTGAGGTCAGTAATGCCAGTGCCTTACAGGACAACCTCAGAGCTGATTAACACCAAACTCAAAACAGATTTTAACAGACCATGCTATATAGTAAAGTATGTTTATCTGATACCTCAATGGCTCATGATGAGCAATCCATACATTATTGCTGGTCCAAATAACACAACCATATGTAATTAGTCAATGTCTAAACAGTTTCAGTATCCACTGATGGGGGGGGGGGTCAGCTTCAATGAGAGGAAAAAGCCAAAAAAATCAAACTGTCCAGTTGCCAGTTAAACAAGAGCACGACATTTCTAGATTGGCTTTGCCACCCTTGTTGGACACGTTCTCTATTACTACCAAGTACATACAAGGACAGAAGAACTGAAGTAATCTGCCTCTCCAGTCTCTGCTCTCTGTATAATACTGTTTCAACAAGTATTACAGAGTATTAGACAGACAATACAAACGATAACAAAAGTTTCAGTTACAGATGATTAACAGACAGCTGAACACTGAAGACAGAAGCATATGGGGTACTAGTATTATTTCGTACAAAGAAGGATGATGATCACTACGTGAATAATGACACCATGAAGATCTCCAGCTTAACCAACCTTCCACAACATGAAATGTACTTGGGAGATTACAGTAAATTGACAACATATTCTAAGGAAATTGTTAGTGTGTCAATCCACTCCCTGCCCCTGAAAAGTAAAGAAATAAACAATCTTCCATGTTTTTCTAAACTTCAGAAACAGATACTGCCTTTGGTAGCTTGTTTATGCAAGCATATATCCTAATACACAAAGTAGTTAATACAACTGCCAGAAACTCAGAAAACTGGAAGACACAAGCTGATAAAACCTCAAGAAAGTTACATCAGAAATGCAGAGTTCTCAACTTCTCTGCAATTCTGAGAATAAGTTTCTTGCTGTGTCTGTATCACACAATCACAGACCTGTTTGTGACATACATATAAAACAAATGGCGATGAGATTCCCTTCCTTGTTAGTTACCCAGAGTTTCTAGCTCTGACACACACAGTATGAAATCATTACTTAATAAGTAATAAAAAAAAAAAAACAACCCACAAAAAACTGTGCCAGCAATTAATTTTGCTATTTGAAAGACTGACATTATATGGTCCCTTAAGCAACTAATGTGTCTTCCCTGACTACACACGAAAAATTATGGATTGTCTCAAGACTTCATAAAGAGTTTTCTCTATAACTTTAAAATGAATTTAACTGAATGAAGTTTTCACCATCAGTCCTTCTGTTAAGTCTAACTTTTGCTTATGTTCACACTAGATAAAGGACTAAGAAGATGTAAGTGGTGGCCCACCTTTGTACACAGTATTTTTGCTTGTGTTATTCGTTTATCAATATTGTAACAGAAGCAACAACTGAAAATTTTCTGATAGGATCCTTAGAGATGCCCACAACACTTGCAAACCTGACTAGAGACACCACAAGAAACACTATCTATCCCTCTTCTCTCCACCAGCAAATCAAGTTGAGAAAGGCAAGGAGATTTAAGATGCTAAATGACTATTCTAATGTTTTATGCCTTTATATTCAAACTCCCATTCAGCAAACCCTTTTCGTTGTTTTAGAGTTCATCATCCGCAATTACTGAAAACTTAAGTGTATACGCACAAACACAATGCTGTGTCCTTTACATTTTCTCTCAGTTGTTACTTTATAGTTACATTTACTATGGATATTAATAAAAGGGATTATAAGATGTACCCAGATCCATTTTAAATTTTAACTATGTTGAGAATGATATAATAAAGTAATTGTTCCCAACACAGAACACTAAAGCATGTTCTGAGTAAGTTTTAGGGTACAGGGCTTTAGTCATTCTTTAGCATATTTGGAAGAAGTCCCTTCTTTACCACTGAACTGAGCCATATAAGGTGCAACCATAGTTCCAAATAAAATTAAATTGTATCATGATAAAATACAGCATTTTTATCTCTCAGAACTAAGAGGAGGTATTCTTTACAATGCTATTGCCTCCCACTGCAACGAGAAAAAGAATAGTCTAGAAATTAAATAAGCTCAAAAATAATACAGATTCCTGCAGTTCCTTTCTGCAAGATAATTCTCAAACATGCTCAAGACCCTCAGTGGCTCTTCAGAAGTTGAGAAGCCACTCGGGTACAAATCTTTCCCATGAAGCAGTAACAGAGGCTGAACTTTAAACACCCACCCTATACCCTTCCCTTATCTTTACAAAGTAAGACAACAAAAGGAGCTTCTAGTTCTCTAGTTTCCTGACAGAGAATTAAAAATTGGAGAAAAGCCCTTGGAGCAACCTCTCCATTGTTTCCCAGAGCCAAAAATGTGCAGAGCAGACAAGGAACATCATCTTTCCCCAACACTTCTGGACAGGAAAAGAACCACTTATAACACTTAAGATGAACTGAGAAATAAGTGGGAAGGTGAGGGATTTCTGGTGTTTGGTTCCTCCAACAGCAGACACCTAGGAGTGTAAGACCAGGGATAGTTCCTTTGATTACACTTCCAAATACAAAGAATTTGCAGCTCAGCACTTGCCTGAGCCAGAGGTGAAGAACATGCAACAGACTGTTTAGTCCTTTGTACAACCTTATATAGGGGGAATGGGGAGTTAAGCAAAGGTTGGTTTAAAACTAGACACGTGAGATTTCTGCTACTTTAGAAGGCCTGGTTCTTTGGCAAAAATTGAGTAAAATCAGCTTTGGAAAACAATGGGGTTTCTGGTTTACACATTTCTACCTGATGTGTCCTCAGTTGACAGTTTTGACTCAAAGTCTGTCTTGCTGCTACTTCAACACATTTTTCCAGGACAGTCGTTAGCAAAATTCAACAGGCAGCATAGCTGTGATAGTATCTTCCTTACTCAGGCACCTCCATCCTAACCAAAGAAAAACTATGTGACAGCAAAATAGTTGAATAAAGGTTAGCAATGATGTGATTAAAACAACTTACTGTGTGAGACACTGTCTGATTTGAAGTCAGAAGCTAGACCTCAAACTAAAATATGTAGAAGTTCTCAAGTGTTCTGAAAGCTACTCCCAAGCTCCCATGTTCAGCTTTGTTGCCATAAACTGTCTAAACTAACTATATCCTGACTTAAATGGAACAGCAAGCTGAGATAATCTTGTGATAAAGTCCATTTAAGGGAAATTACTTGTAAATTGCATGCTTCACTTGAGATACTGGAAATACATAAATTCAATAATACCAGGAAAGTACCACTGGAAAGTTCAATAAAACCTGAAAAGCAACATGTCTTTAACACTGAGAATAGACACCCTCATTCAGAAGCGAACATTACAAGCGGAAAGTTACTGCTCCCTTTGCCCTGCCACCTCCAGTTTCTCCACACAATCCCAATCCATTTCTGCCAGCAGCTAAAATGCAGTTTTACACAGGCTCTGCCAGAACACACAATAGTCCAGAAGGCAGCAGCCCAATACTCTTCCTGCTTGTGTTCCCGCTTCTTTTTGGCAACAACCCACCCCTAAATTGGATTAAGTGTAACATGAACTGCACCCTCAGGTATGATGACAAAGCAACTCTGACAATCCCTCATCCAGATTTCAATCAGAATTATCTGGGCTACTTTGGGCAGTTTAGATCAGCCTTTACTAACCCAGACAATTTTAACTGAAATGGATTAGACAAAACCCAAACGGGCAGATCCACTAATAGAGGCAGGGGAACAGTAAACTCCAACAGTCAGAAGCAGTCATGTCTTCCACTGATACAATCAGAGCTAGAAGAGGCTGCACCCAGCCCAAGTTTCTGGTACTTTTTCAGAAGCTTGTGTGCACACAAGTGTGTATATGCACTGCAGGATAAGGTGGGAAACATTCTCAAAGGAGTAGGTAGGGGTAGTATTTCCTGGCATATCCATAACCCTGCAACCTTAGAAATAACTTTAAATAAAGAGCTGAATTTGCTTATGTTTGAAAATTCAAATAAAAACATTAAGTTATCAAAGGTCAACAGGTAAGAAACAAAACTGCGAATAATTAGAAAGGAATCTTTGCAACAAGGCTCCTGAAAGAAACTTGAATCTCATTTCTCATTCAGTAGATTATATTAACTAATAATGTAGAAAGGATTGATTCATCAAATGTCTGAGTCATTTCTACCTGTATTTGCTGTATATCTCTCCTCTGTCAGCTATATTCAGCAAGTATAAAGCTACAACTTCGCCCTGGTACAGACAGGCACAAATTACTAAGTCACATGGTATTTTCAAGTAAAACTGAATCATCTAAAGGACAAAGAATAAACAGCAAAGGAGCTCACTGCAAAAAGGATGTTGACTTCCTACCAGCCCTTAAAGAAAAGGTGGGGAGGAGGGAAGAAGCAAGCTCCATCTCCAGCCTGATTCAACAGGTTTTTCTTTTCATTTTTATTTCTTCAACTTGGTTTATTATTTTAGTAACTTAGCTGTTCATGTCTTCATTTTCCAAAACTCCATGCCCTGTTATAAGCTACGTAATTTCTACACCAAATTGGACTGGGAGGGTGAGGGGGGAAGAGGAAGGTGGGAGAAGGAATGATGAGCAAAAGGCTCCTTGTCACAATATCACAGTTTATAGAAAAGATAAATCTGTCTCAGAAGGATCATGTTAAATGACTGAAACAGTTATGCTCTTGGGGTTTTTGTGGGGAGTGTTGTGGGGTTTGGAGTTGTTTTTTGTTGGTGTATGGGGAGTTTTGGGCATTTGGTGTTTTCCTGTTTGTTTCTTTAAGGCTGCTTTACAGGGATATCAGTCCAAAATTTATCACAAGTAACAGTGTCTGTAATTTTCCAACTACTTTTGCCACTATGTACTTTTAAGCCACACTCCTTTTAGAGAGGTGTCTTACTAAGCAGCACCAAAGTAATGGGAGCCACTTAAAAGGCTCCTCCACAAATTTTATTTAAGTTTCTGCCATTCCTACCTTTAATGCAACCATACCTATAGCAGCACAACCCACACCAAATTGTCATAATATATTCGTTTTTTTAGCTACTCTTTTACTTCAGTGCAGCTTCATTGCTGGCTTCAGTGACCTATGTGCAGTCTGTTGGCAGCACAGGAGGACTAGCACAGTGCCCATGGCTATCCATCGTCACCACTTCCCTTGGGCCACTACCATTTTAGATTGACTTGAGTTCATGAATACAATCAACTGTGGTTTCACAGTGGTTTATACAACACAACTAAGGCAACCAAAAGGCATGCTGCTGCTTTGAAGATTCCTTCTTTCCCTTTCTTCCACTTTCACTCACATGGTTCTACTCTTCCCCTCTTGCACTTGAAGGCTTTTTTTGAGCCAACCTCAACTCACAAATCCAAGACCTAAATCATATAGGCCTAGGTTTCCAACAGCTTAGCAAGTTAAGCTAGAGTATCCTGGAAATCAGCAAGTGCTAGGACAGGTGTCAAGTAAATGGTAGGATCACATGGCTGACAGCATGACTCCCCATTTATGCCAACAGAAAAACCATCAGAGAGAATAAAATTATGAGAAAACTTAGGTCAACACATGTGCTTCTTGTTCCCTTCCTTGACTGGTACTGCTACTTGTCTGATCTTATTGTAAGCCAGTTTAGAGAGCTAAACCAACAAAAAAACCTTTTCATTATTTTTGGCAAGGCTTGTTTTCTACCAATTTAATTCTCTGAAGTAGCTCAGCAAAGGAATCAAGCAAGCATCTGCACCAGTGCAGAGAAGGGGGTAGGAACACCCAGGGAGATGAGGACAGGCTTGGGCTGATTTAAGCTGTCATTGAACTGCATACTCTACTGCAGTTCTACACCACATTGTAGTTAGAACTGACAGTAATCTGTGCCTTTACAACAGGAAGACTTCATCGCTGATGAGAGCACATGAACAGCACTGAAACATCCTAAGCAACATTTAACTTGGGCACAAGCTTGGACAATTACATGTAAAAGCAGAAGAATAAGATTACTCTTACTTTCAGAGATAATACAGATCATTAGTTAATTATTCCCGCAGCAACACCCTTGTGAAAATGCATTCTGCAATTCCCATTACATGGATTTAGCCCAGAACAGCAAAGCAAGCAAAACTGGTGACAAACCCAGGACTGGAACACAGTAAATCCTCGATACCGAATGAACACTTCACCATTCAGTTTATTAACCTTAAACTAATTCAATTAGCTTCAATAAGCCAGTAGCAGTCTATTACAAACTTCTTTTGCAAAGACTTCGTAACATGCTGCAGAACTCATAATTCATATTATGTTAACAGATGTGGATATTTCATAGCTACTTGTGAAATAAGAAACTAGGGAAAGGAATAATACTGAGATCTTAAGTATATTTCCTTTTTTACAGGGAAAAAAAGTGTACATTAAGCAGCACAAGTCCTATTCACACAATCAAGAAATTTAATGTGAAGAAGTATAGAAAGGAAAATTAACCTACATAGATTTTTTTTCTTAGGTTAGCAATTGCTGAACAGCTGCAAATGTAATACAAGCAACTACTAAACAAGACCAGAATCTCTTTTTAAACATATTTCCCGTACTCAGCCCAACAAATCCCACCCTTTTTTTGCCCTGTATAACAAACTCACACATTAGGAAAAGGGGTGGGGAAAATTTGTTAACAGAGGAGCAAATCCAGGTAGTAGTAAACAGCCAGCACTGTAAGTTTATCCAGCAACATGAGATAATCTTTCATTCACATACTAACTTAAGCACTCCAACCAAGCATATCACATGTGGGACATTCAAGTCATATTTAATTTTGTTGAACACCTTCTTTTGACAACAGCTTTGTCACAGAGACTCAAAATACATATGTCATAAAAGCCAGTCATTTGCCAGGATTGTCACTGATTCTCTCAAGATGAAAATAATAAAGCCGTAAGTGCAAGCAGCAGAGGCTGCTGCCCCATTATCAGCTGCGTTAAGGATCAGCATTGAGATTATTATCCTACGGGTAGCAATGGTTTGGATGCTGGAAGAAAGGTAAGAAAATTAACTGGACTAGGTTTGCACATTAAAAATGCAGTAATCTGGTTTGAAGTCTTGAAATCCACAGGAGCCAAACTCTGAGGAAAGCAAATGAAAACTGCTTGCTATAAAAGAAAGCTACTGCATGCTATAAAACTACTGCAAATTTGCTGAGAACCAGGAGAGAAAACCAACGTATCTCTAAAGATGAACCTCTTTAACAGAAAAGCTGGATGACAGATGACTAAAAAAAAAAAGAAAAAAAAAGAAAAAAAAAAACCACACACACAACATTCTGGATAGCATGGACAAAACATTTACCCCAAATACCCTCATCTTTGAGCATCTAAACATAAAGAAAGCAACAAAAATTTGCTACACTAAGCACAGAATTTACCATCTGAAATTTGACAGAGATTAATTGACATTGGTGTCCAAAATCTCATTCTTCTGGGGAAAGCATTATTGCAATCCGGCAGAAGTAGAAACAGTACATCTTCATATCACATAGGAGATTTCTAATGCAGAATATGCTGGTGCTTCACAGGTTTAAGGGACAGAGTTGAAGGCTACCCCACCCCATGAAGTGAGGCACCATTATTTGCCAAAACAAGCATGCAGAAGCTATCCACATTCAGCATCAAGTCAGCATTAACACTTACTGCTTGAATTATTACTGCAGGTTAATCCTTGAGAAATTGGTAGTGACATGAAACCTGAGATTTTTTTTTTTCTCCTGTTAAAATGAAAAGGTAGGAGGTTCAGATTATTCCCCCTTCTAGAAAGGAAGGAGTAAACCCCTAACTCCTCTAGTTGGGCATCATATTGTCACACACTTTCACAACTCTGCACCACATGCAGCAGCATGGCTACTGAAACAGCTTAGCCTGTTCTCCAACTAGCTCTTAGACTAATCAGTTTTCTTTGAAAAAAAGAAAATACAAGGAAAAAAAAAAAAAAAAAAAAGCAGAGACACCTTGGCAAGTGAGTAGAAGTAACCAGGCAGAGGAACTATTTCATGGGGAAGACAAGCCTTCTTTCTGTATGCAACAAAGTAAAAGCTGAAAGGACAGCAGAAATAGGAGAATGTATTTCCCTGGTAAGAATTAGGAAGCAACAGTAGCACAACCCTCCACTGTAACCACAGTCCATAGAAAGGAAAAAAAAAAAAAGTTTCTTTTACTCTCCGGTCCACCACTGATAAAGGTCCAAGAAGTAGCTAAAAACCCCACCAATGATAAACTAACATAAAAGTCCTTATTCAAGACTGAGAAATAATACCCACTTATCAGTCTCAGCACCTTCTGACAAATGAAGATGACACCACAGTTAGGAAAAACGGGTTTCCACTAATTTGTTGCTGACGGGCTTCACTGGTGAGGGCACACTTCTGCCCACATCACATTCCAGTAAAATTTTAAGCTACAAGACAGGCACACAAATATATGTTTGAGAGAAATACATTTGTATTTTGGCATGTAAATACCTGAATTCAGAGTTATAAACCCCAGCTCAGCCATAAGACCACACAAGGCCACCATCCAGTATTCCATTCTATGAAAATTACTAAAAACTCAGTGACAAAAGAGATTTTGTTTGCAAGATGCTATGTACATTTTTATCATGCTGGATAAAATACCTACAGTCTCAGCAGTGGTTAAATTGCTGCTATAAAGGAAATTGTCCTCAGATAAATGGTTTCCCTATGAGAAGGTTTCAGTGCTACACCTCACCCCAGGTCAATAAATCAAATTAACTGCACCTTGTCCTCTGGCCAATGACATCATCAGCTTGACCACATCTTGTGAAGCGAGTGCAGAAACATATGCTATTTAAGGCATGAAATCATATTACTGCTTTTTGTCCAGCCAGCCTTGTGCTGCTGGTCTGTGAAACAGTCACCTGAACAGCCTCATTACCGCTTCTACACATTTTTTTCCTTCTAGTATTCAAGGCCTGTCTTCACCAAGGGTGAAGAAAAAGGATAAATAATTCGAGTTATTATTTTTTAAATCAAAATGCTTTTCATTAGCTGCAGCATAGCATTTTGTGACATTAAATTTAGCACCAAACTACAAAATACGCTATCTGCATTTGTATGTGAACTCTCTTCCCAGTCAATTCGCAAAGATGCTTACATGCTAATCTGGCACTGCTACTTTGAAGTACCCTGCTGTTAGGTCCTTTTTCCCCACGGGGTGAAAACAATGGTCACTAATGAAAACCTCCAGTTTCAACTGAAACCCATCCCCGCACAAATATTTCCTTTTTTTTTTTTTTTTAAATTACTACCTCTCTCTTAATAAAGCAGCCCATTTGTTTTCTTTCTCAGTAGGCCAATATTCAGTTCAAAACCGAACTACTCCCGACAATTTAAGAGGATTAATTCCAATTTTCACTTGGTGATCTTATGACACAATCACAGAAAACTTATCTTCCTTTCTAGACCCTGTACTGCCTAGTGGTATCTTCTGTCATGAAAGTCAAATCTAAATGAAAAGGGAAAATAAAAGAAGAAAAAACCCAAACCCAGAACAGTCAAAGATACAAGCAGTGACAAAAGCATCTGACACCACACTGTTAAACTGCTGCCACATTAAGCAAAAAGAAGGTGAATAAGATTATCTGCAATGTATTCAATTCTGTTTGTGTTCAGAGGGAGGAGGAAAGCTGTTCAGATTTTGAGTGTGTCTTCTATAGCTGTCTCAGTGCCAGGAAACGTAAATTAGAAGCAACTCTCCTTTAAGGAAAAGAATCAAGGACAAAGGGACCAAAAATGCCCAAGCCTCTGAAAAGCAGATATGAAAGGAACAGCTTTAGTCTTGAGTTGCTATAAATTAAAAATAAGCTCCTTATTTAAAAGACATGAGTGTTTAAGAATCTATGAGCAGATCTGATACTGCTCAAGCCCCAGGAGGGTTTTGTTTTTGCTGGCAGGGGTGGAGTGGAGATGGGGGGTCATTTTGTTATTAGTAAATAAATCAAGCAGCAGAGTGAGGCCTAGGCGCCTGCCAGAGCAGCCAGGGCCTAGCTCTTCCCCCTCCTCTCCTCACACAGCCTGGGCTTGATCTCGGGGCCCTGTGGATTGCCAAGAAAATTTAAAAAAAGCGAGAGAGCAAGAAAGAAGAATCATACTGAACCACAAAAGCACATGGGGCGAATGTAAAATATAAACACGGCGTTGGGCTCTGAGTGGCTGTTATTAAAGGTCTGAATTACTAAACATGAGAGGCGGGGAAAGCCAGGCGGCCATTTCAATAATATAAACCTCCCCGAATTAGACATTATTCAAATGAGAAGGAAAGAGAGAACGATCGAGGGACAGGGTCGGGGCTGTGAAAGCAAGAGGGCAAAAGGGGAGGAGGGCAACCACCTATGCCCGGGCAGATCCAGCCTTTGGGGGTGCAAAACATGCGGCCTTTCCCGTTGGAGGGGGGCACGGAGAAACTCTGCCTGCACACCGCACAACTCACCCCACACTGAACCTACCCTTGGGGTGTGTGGGGCGCTTTGCATAAAAAGCCAAACCACGCTCTCATTCTGCCTCCTTCCCGAGGCCATCCGCACCTATCCACCCCATGCCTGCAGGCCCCAGGCTCTGGGGAAATAACCCTGGCTGGTGTGATGAGGGGCGGGGGGGGGTTAACGAGAGATGAGGAAGCCAAGCCTTCCTCGCACACCCGGCCGCACCGAGGGACCAGCACACCCGTCCCCCTCCGTCCTGCCGCGGGGGACCCTGCCCCATTCGGGGTGCCGTCCGCCTACCGCCAGCCCGGCGGGCCGTGCCGCCCCCCCCCGCCATCGGCAGGCGCCAGGACCGCTCCAGCAGCACCCATGCCTCCCACCCCCCCGCCACGAATATGTAAAGCGGCTTTTATTGCGGGCGTGCGGGCTGGGGGGGAAGCAGCTACCCACCTCGGGCCGCTTTTGGGTGCGGGGATGCATCCCCCCTCATGGCTTCACCCTCACCCCTCCTCCCAACACCGACTCCCCACCCCGACCCGACCGCCTCGCCGTTGCGTCGCCGCCCCCCATCGCCCCGGTGCCGGTGCCCCGGCATGCGGGCAGGTGCGAGTGTGATTCCGTGAGGGAGGGAGTGTGTGTGTGTGGGGTGTGTGTGTGTATATATGCATGGATGTGTGTGCGTGTGTATCTCCCTGCACGGGGAGGCTGCTTTCCTTCTCTCTCCCCCCCTCCGCTCCCTCCTGTGCCGTTAATTATAATAATCCTGAGTACTAATAAATTATGCTAAGCGGGGCGGGCAGGCGGCGGGGGGGCCCCGTGTGCGAGTATGAATATGAATATGTAAAACGCAGTAATGATTACCTGCCGCTGCCGCCACCGCCGCCGCCGAACTCTCATCTTGACTCGCTGCTCCTCCGTCCGCCATTTTGAATATTTTAACCAAAATCGGCCGCACGATAAACCCTCCCTCGCGCCCGGACCCCCCCTCCCAGCCCCTCCCCAGCCCCAACCCCTCCCCCTCCGCCCCCTCCCCCATACTACCGCCCTACCGCGCAGCCGCCAAATCACCGAGCCGCGGCCGCGCTCCGCGCATGCGCCACCTTTCCTCCTCCCCCCCCCCCCCCGGGGAAC